>JAUYWG010000006.1:718105-761079 GCA_034779775.1 Enteromius afrohamiltoni
TACTTAATCTATTTCTATGTATGCATGTGTATATAATTTAATGCTTTTATTATATAATAAATTATTAGCTTTTCTTCAACACACAAATTCCAGTTTGGGTAAACCTGTATAATAGCTCACAATCTAAGTGCGCATTTTGTCATCAACAATCAACTAGTTTTAAGCCAGTGTATGTATTCTCACTTATGCATCAGCATATTGTTTTTGTAGTAAATACATCTCTTTCACTAAGGTCACTTCGCCGATTGAAACTGCATGCTGTAAAGTCTAACATTAGTCTAATAGAGTGGTGAGGAACTGTCTGTCATAATGAGATGAATGTCTTTCTTACAGACTGTGAATCAGTTAGCCATGGAGACCAGACGTGTAATGAAAGGCAATCACTCGCGTAAAACTGCCGCTTTTGTGAGGGTTAGTTTTTTTCTTCATCACTTTTACATAATGTTAATGGTTAAAGTTGTAATTTGTAGATACTATTAGATTCTTGTATGATCCCGTTTTAGCCCATAAGTGACTGAGTTTTTGTTGCTTTTTGTGTGTTTATTTGCAGGCATGTGCTGCCTATAGTTTCATCACGATTCCTTCTCTAACCAGCATCTTCAGCCGTCTTAACCTCTATCTGCTCTCTGGACAGGTAGCACTGGCCAACCAGTGTCTGTCTCAAGGTGAGTGCTGAAGCCTCTCTTAGACTGAAGATGCTCTTGTACGTCCTTGTTCCATCCTTGTTATCCTGCTGGATAAATATTTTTGACATGGTTCCATCAGATTTTCCTGTCAACCCTTATTGGCAAAGGGCATCTCTGGAACCTCACTTCTGTAGTTTTAAGGCTTATCTCTCATATAGGTCCTTCAAGATATATTGGAGGGGTGAAGTATCCAAGTCACAACATCTAGCTAGCTACTGGGGTGCCTCAGGGCTCAGTTCTTGGACCACTTTAAGATTGCAAACTTTCATGTTTGTTTACAAAACTGACCTCAGATCAGTGCAGCCTCTGCCATGATCGGCCAAAACATTTGATTTTATGAATTTACTATTGACTGGGGAAACTTGATTTTGATTTCTGTGTCAATTTCTCAGCTGATGCCTTTCTGAAAGCAGCCGTCAGCCTTTTGCCAGAAGTCCCGCGAACCATCAGCATTGAGGGTAAACAGCGATCATCTGAGCCCTTCTTCCTTGACTTCATTAACAACTTCCTCTCGACACTGCTTGTTGTACCGGTAATAGATGCCTAAATATTTGCATGTTTTAGATGCCTAAATATTTGAGTGTTTTAGCCTCATCTAGCTAGTACATATCTAAATGTGATTGTTAACTTGTTCTCATAGGATCATCCGGAGCAGGGTGTGCTGTATCTAGTGCGAGGGCTGTTGAATATGGTGCAGGACTACACCTGGGAGGACAACAGTGATGCTAAGATCCGTGTCTACATCAGTGCTTTACCATTACTAGCAGCAATGAGCCAAGAAAGCTATCTTTACACCATTCCTAAAGGTACCGCAGTAAATAAATACAGTGACATTCTCTAATAAACACATAAGTTTAATGCCTTTATGATGCTGAAGTATAAATGAATGCATGTTTGTTCCTGGTGCAGTGGATTCCAATGAAACCCTCTATGGAGGAGATCCCAAGTTCATCGCAGAGATCAATAAGTTGTGTGAGACTCTGATTGGTCAGGTTCTGGATCATTTAAAGGGGCTTGGTCGAGATGAGGTGAGATAGTGTGGCTCTAAAAGTATCTTTACCCTTCAGATACGATTGAACATTTTTTAGGGTCTCAATGCAATAGACAACAAGATATCAAGGTATAGAAGCTTTTTTAAGGTTTTACAAGATAAAACAGTAAGTGTGGTGATCAAAATGAACATATTGTGACACTTTGTGGTTGTTGACAATGTACATTAGAGGTCAAATTATGTATAGTGTTTGCCGATTAATCAGCACGAATCGATTGGTCTGTGCAAAAAACAGTATTTATATAATTTTTTTTACCTCTTATACAGCACAACTCCGACTGTGCTGAACTCATTTACAACATCTGACATGTGACACGTCAACATGCTCTGGCACATAGATAAATACACATTGATATAGACGTAGATCTTGCGTATCACCCATAGAAACAGTCATTTAATGACTATGTGCCAGACAGTGACGTGTCTTATGCCTTGTCACACTGGCACACGTCACTAGAGGCTGGCGATGAGGTCGCTAGTGGGTGTTCTCATTACTGGTTTCTTAGTAACGTCATTGTTGACAGCGAATAGGTTTCTTGACGCTAAATACAAACATTCTGGAGACAAATGACTGAATATATAGAGTACTTTTTTCCATTGCGTGCAATTATCTATGGCAAAAACGCAAATGCCGTCATCACTGCTGGAGCTCAAAGGGAAATGAGCACGTGAGCTCTATTGACTGTCGCTCCCGAAAGTCGCTCTTCATATGCATAAAGTTGAGAGATTCTGACCTTTGTTGCATCGCTGGACATGCCCACATCCGGTCGCTCACGGCCGCTGTCACTGGAAATCGTCAGCTCTTCATTGAAATGAATAAGATTGCGTTCCTTTTTCGTTGCGTGAACAGGGCTTTTTTTTTATTTTATAAAACTCAGTCTCTAGATTTCAGAGATCTAGATCTTTGAAATTCAAAAAACAAACAAAAAAAAGTTTCAGTTGTTATACTTTTTTAAAAGTAAATATCTTACCCACAAATATAAAAGTAAAATCATTAACTTTAAATAAAATTTTTAACAGTAAATAGTTTTGAGTGCCAATAATATGTGTAATATTATAATATTGATAATATTTTTTTATGATTTAGCATGGCTATAGGTGTGATATGTGATATTTCTATTCACGTGTGTTTCAGGGAGTGCACAGACAGGGCAGTCTGGCTTTCTCTCTGTTTGGCTGTCTGTTGGCTCATGGTGATCTACGCAACAACAAACTCAACCAGCTGGCTGTCAACCTGTGGAACCTGAGTCACAAACATGGCTTTTGTGACACGCGCACATCGGTTGGTTGTACACACAATCGCATTAGCACTCGGTGGCAAATTTAATGCCCTTACATTCTCTCTCGCCTTCTTTCCAGGTTCGGACTCTGGAGTATATCAAACATCAGGCGCAGCAGGCAGATATGAACCATCTCTCTGATATGACGACACGTCTCTCTCTGCAGTCCAGAGCCTAATGAAAGACTGTAAGAAACCCTGAGACGGTTTGACATTTATATGTTAGTGTTATTGAAATGATTACCGAAACTAACCTGTAGTTTCCCATTGGCTCAAACTTCTACAGTCTAGTCTAAAGTCTAGTCACGATCTATTAATATTTCTGAATAGTATTTGATTGTCTGTAATGTCAGTTTGCACTTGTTTTTTGTACAGTTTGTGCACCTAACCAGGTATAATGTAATAAAATGTTTGAAATCATGACATCTTGTTGATTTTATTTGAGCAGAAAAGGTCTACAGGTTCAGAATTTCTATGCATCTTAAGTTTTTTTTTGTGCTCCGTAGAAGACCATGATTTGTCAGCACACCCAGCTGTAAAATGAATTGTTCAGTGTAGTCACCAGTGATGGGAATAACAGCGCTATAAATAAACGGCATTACTAATTGTGTTATTTTGTTCAGTAACAAGTAATCAAACTAATTACTGTTTACAACGCAGTTACCTTTACTGACAATAAAATTTGGTAATAGCATTTTATTTTTCGGTCCATCTCAATGGATGCGCACTGTAGCTGTATTTGATGTAACAAAAGACTATAGAATACCCAAGACATGTCACTCGTATAGTTTTGAATGAGGAAAACTGCAACGCTTAATATGACCGATCAGTCAAAAGAAGCCCCGCCTTCTAATAAAATAGCCAATCACTGATCTGAACATCACAACATCTGCAGTTAGAAGTCAGCGTTCTGAAATGTGTGCATGCGCACTGACTGCTCAGGCATGAGAAATAAGCTTTTAAACAGCATTTATTGCAGTTGTTGTCAGATTTCATTGGTGATTTCAAATATTAAATTTAATCATAAGCTTAGTAAACCGTTTTGGAAAATTGGATATTTCCCCATTCAAAGAGATAGGAGCTGCACTTGAATCCAGAGAGGCCTTTCAAAGATGGCCTCCGAATGACATGACTTGTCTTAAAGAGACTTAAAGTGACGTAACTTACCATAAACTGTGAAGAAAGAAAGATACAGAACAAGAGAGTCTTTTATATCAGACTTGATGCGCTACATGTAGCCTTTGTTGTATTTTCTTGTCAAAAATAACGGATTTCATTTGGAATTCCTCAAACTGCTGGTTTCTCTGGTTGTGGGCGGGACTAATGACAGTCTTATTGGCTGGAGCTCACCTATTATTGTCCCTGTTTTGATTTCATCAAATCAATTCGAAAGCATACTAAGTGATTAATAACCGCGCAGCTCATTAATACTCAGTGCGTTTTATAATGTTATTAGTTGTAGAATTCGTAGGAATTTTTATCTTATTTGTTTGCCCTGTTTTTTATTGAAAGCAAAACTATAACTAATTACTTTTTTAAAGTAACGTGCCCAACACTGGTAGTCACAATGATAATATTTTTACTTCTAATTATTTAGCAGAATAGTCTTGATTTGAACAATGTCTTAAGGATCACACTTTTGTTGGACACAGAGCTTATTTAATGCCATAATCCAAAAGCCAGTTAACATCCTGTTGGGTTTTTGTTTAGGGGACCAGAGTGATGCCGACATTTGTGTTAAAATGAATCCTTGAAGGTATTTTTGCCATTGCATTGCTGTATTAACCAGGCTTGAAGAAGGTTTCAAACGCAAAGTATTACAGAATTGTTACACCATACAAAGATCTGCACTTACTCCTGTTTTCTCTCAAAATGAGGACTGTCAGTCAATAAAAAACTAAGGTATTTTCTTGTAAATTAAAAAGAAATTCGTTATTTTACTAGTTACTCTGATCTTATTGCATAACTTACCCCCAAGACGCATTAACTATTACATGTTAGCTTCACAACAATTTTCGAAAACAATGTGCAAATAGCCATTCAGTTGGCATTAACCAATACTGCCGTACAACTCCAAAAAAAGATGTAACTAGCCGTAATTATAACTTCATGTTGAATTTAAGATCTACAGCAAGAAAAACAGGACACATTTTTTTTGTTACATCCATTTTCTATTGTTTTATTACGTTCAATCACACCTCAGCAGAGAATGGAGTGGCCCCCCGGTGACCGAGACATTTATAACGGCACATTCACACTCTGATCAACACAAACATGCGTTCATCTATCCACTCGCGCACATTTGTAAGATCTGTGCTTTTCTCATTTGCACACATACAATGTAACAGAAGTGATGAAATGTCCAGTCAAGGATACCGAAATATCCCTGGTAATATCTAGCCGTGTAGACACACAAAACCAAGCCTTGTTTTCATTGAACTATCATACTGTAGAATTTATCAAAGTATATTAGAATGGATTATAAGTTAAGAGCAATTTAATTACTTTTAATACAATGAGCGACCGCCACCCTTAATGGCAGGACAGGAAAGTCCCTCTCACAAACGAGGGTCCCTGACACCAACAGCTCAGTAAACCTACAAATGGAGGGTGTCACAATTACATCTGAAGTGCATCTGTTTTCTGCTCTTTTGAGAATTTTGTTCAACAGTCTGGGAAGTTTGATATTGTTGCACCTTCATTCTTTAAAAACTATACACAGAACAAAGTCCAACAATAACAGGAAAGAGTTAGTTATTGAAAAAGAGCGCCCAAACGGATGCGTGATTGGTCATTGTTCACGTCAGTGAATGGTTTGGTATGGGGCTGGTTTATGGTGTCAGATGCTTCAGTCCAACTCGATGGGGCTGCTGTCTTCCTGAGCTTCCTCACCCTCTTCCTCCTCACCTGAGCCCATTAGACTATTTAATAGGTTTCCTATTACAAAGAAAGCAAATGAGAATCTTATTTTTTATATCCTTACATTATGTATTATGCTGAAAAAAAAAATTTCCACCACAGGATAAAAAAAAGAAACCTACATTTTTAAATATTTAAATTCCAACTCAAGAAACAACAACAAACAAGTTGATTGTGAAAGAAGGCAATTTGTGTATTATTAGTTTTTTTATTCCTTTAGTTGTAGAAAAATAAATAGCTTGAATATTCGATTTCTAAATGTGGGTGGGAATGAAATGGCCCTTTCTACTGTATAATCATGAATACATTTCTCAATAATACAGCAATCAAGCAGTTTGCTATGTAATTTGCTATACAGTATAAGTTTGGATATACAGTGGGAACAGAAAGTATTCAGACCCCCACATTTTTCCACTCTTTGTTATATTGCAGTCATTTGCTAAAATCATTTAAGTACATTTTTTGTACACACAGCACCCCATATTGACAGAAAAACACAGAATTGTTGATTTTTTAGCTGATTTATTAAAAAAGAAAAACTGAAATATCAGACCCTTTGCTTTGACCCTCATATATTTAACTGTCCACTTCTTCTGATCATCCTTCAGATGGTTCCAGCTTCATTTGAGTCCAGCTGTGTTTGATTATACTGATTGGACTTGATTAGGAAAGCCACACACCTGTCTATATAAAGACCTTACAGCTTACAATGCACGTCAGAGCAAATGAGAATCATGAGGCCAAAGGAATTGCCTTAAGAGCTCAGAGACAAAATTGTGGCAAGGCACAGATCTGGACAAGGTTACAAAAAAACATTCTGCTGCACTTAAGGTACCTAACAGCACAATGGCCTCCATAATCCTTAAATGGAAGATGTTTGGGACGACCAGAACCCTTTCTAGAGCTGGCCGTCCGGCCAAACTGAGCTATTGGGGTATAAGAGCCTTGATGAGAGAGGTAGACTCCAGAGATGCAGTCGGGAGATGAGAGAAAGTTGTAGAAAGTCAAGCACCACTGCTGCCCTCCACAAGTCAGGGCTTTATGGCAGAGTGGCCCGACGGAAGCCTCTCCTCAGTGCAAGACACATAAAAGCCTGCATAGAGTTTGGTAAAAACACCTGAAGGACTCCAAGATGGTGAGAAATAAGATTCTCTGGTCTAATGAGACCAAGATAGAACTTTTTAGCCTTAATTCTAAGCAGTATGTGTGGAGAAAACCAGGCACTGCTCATCACCTGTCCAGTACAGTCCTAACAGTGAAGCATGGTGGAGGCAGCATCATGCTGTGGGGGTGTTTTTCAGCTGCAGGACAGGATGACTGTTTGCAATCACGGGAAAGTGAATACAGTGTTCAGTACAGGGATATCCTGGACCAAAACCTTCTCCAAAGTGCTCAGGACCTCAGACTGGGCCGAAGGTTTACCTTCCAACAAGACAATGACCCTAATCACACAGCTAAAATAATGAAGGAGGGGCTTCTTGTGACTGTTCTTGAATGGCCCAACAAAAGCCCTGACTTAAACCCAATTAAGCATCTCTGGAGAGACCCAAAATGGCTGTCCACCAATGTTTACCATCCAATCTGACAGAACTGGAGAGTATCTACAAAAAGGAATGGCAGAGGATTCCCAAATCCAGCTGTTTCCCAAAAAGTTGCTGTATTTAATCAAAAGCCTGCTTCTACTTAAATGAGCAAAGGATCTGAATACTTAGGACCATGTGATACTTCAGCTTTTCTTTTTCTGTAATAAATCTGCAAAAATGTCAACAATTATGTGTTTTTCTGTCAATATATGGTGCTGTGTGTACATATAATGATGAAAAAAAATTAACTTAAATGATTTTAGCCAATAGCTGCAATATAATAAAGTGTGAAAGATTTAAGGGGGTCTGAATGCTTTCCGTACCCACTGTACATACTGTATAGACCTTTTATTATTTGTTATTAATTAGGTAATTCAGTTATTAATTCAAAATGTGGAGATAGTGAGAAATATGAAAACTGTGGGGTTTTGTTTCATTTTGTTCAAGCCTTGGTGATGTGTATCACTGACTGTCATTAATTGTCACTAACTGCTTTAGCATGTAATATCACGAATCATGACCAGTAGTCACACAGAGGTAGGGAGGTTTCTTACCTAGCAAACCACCATATGATGATGACTGTTTAGGTGGCACTCCAAAAAACAGTTGGCCTATTCTATCCAGATACTGAGGCCAAGAGAAGAACATACTGTGTTATACACAAAGTCCAAATGTCTAATCTCATATCAAATACTACCACTTTATAACAGTGAGGGTTAATATCTCTGAGTAATGCCTGTAACCTTTAACATGTTTTACTGTGTATATCTGTTTTATGGAACAGTGTTCTTATTACACTTGGCTGGGCAATATACTGCAAAATATGTTCAAGCACATCTCATCAGTAAAGGTACATCTCCATCACCTGTTTAAACGGAGTGGCAGTTAACATGAATCACATGCAAAACTGAATGCGATATTGCGTAGCTTGTCAATGCTCTATGGCTCTGTGTATTATCTGCCACTCCGTTTGAAAACAGGTTATGGAGATTTCAAAGAAACGGCTTTACTGACATGATGCGCATTAATATATCATGCGGTATATTGCCCAGACCTAGCTTAGTATCATGTCAACGTTAAGCTCTTTTGTAATTTATTGTGCAGATACTCATGTAGTCAGCTTATTAGGTCAAAAGTACAGCTCTTTTTACCCGAGGTACTGAGAAAGAAAAAACGTATGTTTGTGGTATGTTTAAGAGCATTACTATTACTAACTCACCTCATTGTACATAGGGTCTCTCTTCAGAGATGGCTGATACTGCTCGCATAACACTGTGAAGACTGTCAACTTCCCCCTGGAAATAAAACCACAATCATCCAGAAGTTCACCGTTTTGTTGCTTAAACACTGATGGAGGATTCAAAATATCAGATAAAGCTACTTAGTCTAGACTCTAGAGTCTCTTTAACTCCAGTCCTGGAGGGCTTTAGAAACACTTGTGTCTGTATTTAACAAGTAATTCTAAACACCTTTAACAGCTGGCTCACTTGTGCTAGGTTAGAGAAATTACAGGAAAATGGACTGGAGTTGAAGAGCTGTGGTCTGTTGCATTTCCACATTAAAGGATGCTAAGAGCCATCAGAAGTGAAGAGAATGGGAGAAACATTAAACTCTAAATGCTGGTGAAAAGGCAGAGAAAACTAATGAGATACTGTCACCAGATCTTAAGATCGCACTGTTTTTTGTTTCTCACATTACAAAAAAAAAAGCCAAGAACCTGCAACACAGCTCTTAGTAAGACTAAAATAACTCAGTCACACATATATCAAACAACACTATTCTTACTCTAAAAATAGAGCAGAAGACCAGAAAATGCCCACTCATTCTGTCAACATGGTTATTTGTAGAATTTTGTCTCAGAATTTTTAGAATATAGAACAGAAGATCTCGACTTTCTCACAGAGTTTACAGGCAGATAGGTTTGATCAAGGATGGAACCATGAGAGCTGAGCTGAGAGCATGGAGTGTTCAAAAAAAATACACTGATTGAAAGGGCCTGATGCTGAGTTGCAGAGCATGAATAGAGTATCTCACCCGTCCACGGCCAGCAGGAGGAACCACAGGAAGTTCAGCAGAGGCTGCACATACGGAGGACCCTTCTCTATAGACGGGTGCTTCTGTGTGTATGTGGTGAACACCACCAACGCACTTGTCTTATTTTTTAGACAAAGGAACCTGCAGTCAAGAAAAGATTCTGAGATGTATACCACTCATAAACAAATAAGCATTCAACAAATTTACTGAATATGACAAGATTAGTTTAAATCATTGCCCTTTAACCCACTTTTAATCCAAAGCAGGAGTAGTGTTAAAAAAAAGTAGTCACATCGTACATCACAAAAGCAGTTCCTACAACTACTGCACTACTTTATAATTCTTCTAAATGCTATTTATGATAGGCTGACGTGGAAAAAAGATCCAAACTCCAGTTGTTTACTTTCATTTTTGGTTCACTTCACATTGTGTCAGTAGCTTTTAACACCTTCTCAAATAGAAGGCTGCATATTTTAGCTTACTCATCAAATGTTGCTGAAGGCCATCTCAATCGGAAGAATCCTTAGATGGCAGTCTTTGTTTGGCATCCTTCATTCAGCTGAATTTGAAGAATGCATGGGATGTATACTTTACAAATTTCAATTACCCCCAATCCTTTGCACACATTCCAATTCATGAAAATAACCTGCTGAAAAACGTGTCGGCACTGTGCTTGTCTGAATAACAAAAAAACATTTCTGGACATGAAAGAATACATTTTAGAATTGTTTGGGTGTAACAATAATCTGCTAATAATGTAAGCCACAAGAGACTGTAGAAGTCATTAAATTGCATTAATAGAAAGCCAAATAATAAGTTTTAATACAAAATGTTTTTTTCCAAAATGAAGTTTTATTAGTTCAGTGCCATGACGGTGAGTTCAGGAATATTATCTATGTGCAATTACTAGAGGGTCTTAAGGAGAACTCTAGCCTACTAGCCTTTAAAGGACTGAACTAGGAAGGAACTCTAGCCAGTAGTTTTCAAGTGTGCTTAACTATTTCATTCCATCTGAGGAAGCTGCCCAAAGACTAAGATCCTACATCTGCAGACGACAACATAGGAAATCGACTTTTAGCAACAAGCTCATGCCAACTATGTCTTGCACTCTCCTGAACCAACATCCTCGTCCATACTGTTTGTTAATTGACATTCACCCTTGCCCTAAAGCCAGTGTAGGTGAAGCCATGTCACTGGCTGCCTCTGACGAGGAAGAATGGTCAAGTATGGTGGAGGAGTGAATCGGATGAAGAGAGAAAGCTTTGCCCCTCATGCTTTTTATCTTTGCATGTTCATTCAGTTAAGTTGACCTGAAGTTTGCTTATTTTTCTCAATGGTTCCTCATCACTGATGAAGAAATTCGAAAGGAACAATGTACCAAATTCATTGCAAAAGCTTGCATTCAAGCAGGGTCTAGCCCTAAACACTTTCACAAAGTGTAAATTCTGCTCTCTCTCTTTTGAAAGTGAGCGGTGTTTTGCTTAATAATGTTCTAATGAAGTTTTGCGAGCACAGTACTCTTCCATTTTATTTATACCACCTGACTATGCAAGCACATTAAATTTTAGAACTCAAAGACAATAGGAGCTTTCTCACCAGGTAGTTATAGGAACTTAGTTACAGGAACTAGCCACCAGGGTTAAAAAGTTCCCCAGGGTCGTTTTGTATTTAAACTGCCAGTAGGAACTGACATAAGCCTGCCAATAGTGAGGCCATTTACGGGTAAGAAAAAAAAAAAATCCTGTACAGTAAAGAGAACATATGAAGAATCAACTTTAAATACTTAAAATTGCATTTACTGCTATTTCCCAATTGTATTACACAAATTTTGGTTTTATTTCAACATATTAGCCCTAAATCAGTGCACTCTTACATCACTTGTAATTCCTATTATGCAGGGTTACTCTCAAAATTAAAGTTGTTCCCAGATTTTTGTGGTGCAAACATGCCAAAAGTGGAAACTTCCAGCATTAGGAGCTATGAAATACCACTGCTGTGAAAGTATTTGATGACCTGGAAGTGTTCTTAACTGTATATCTATATTCACCACTATCGCCAGAATTATTATGCTTTCTAAGCAGCCTTTTGGGGGCCACACTATAGGTCTATACACCCAGTCGTGGATGCCATTTCATTGGCTTATTATTCTCAGGGCTTGCACTGCCCATTTTGGAGTAAGAACCTATTCTACTGTAGAAATGGCTTCGTCCTCGGTGTGAGCAAATGTTGTTTCCAGCGGTAGGACATTTGCATCGTGAAGGAATGGCCAGGCCAGTACTGTACTCCAGCGTTGCATGATTATAATGTCATGCAACAAATTACTTTTCCCCAAAGAGTCAGTTATTGATGCAATGTCAAGTGGTTGAAAGGGAACGTCTCCGGTTGTGTAACAAGATTTGAGGGAATTGAGACATTGCATAAAAACTTCTAAGATTTACTTGCTTTCAGTAAAAAGATTCTGAGAAACTGGTGAACAGCACTGCTTTATACATGCAGAAAGCCAACCATCAATTGTGTGTATTTTAACCCCACTGGCCAGTGTTGTACACTGATGTTTTATAACACTGTATTTGGAAAAAGGTGTTTTGATGTTATATGTCGTTGCCGACCAGCAGAAACCGCACCGTACTACTCTACCGCATACATTGATCAGCGCATTTGAGACATACTGAGATGCCGTATGGACATTCAAGCTCACAAAGACCTGGAATTATTCTCATTTTAAAGATAACAACCTAATCTAAAAGCTGATATAATGTTTGTGGCCACAGCACACAGAAGTAGTTATCCGAGCAGGAATGTGACCTAAATGTTTGTTTACAGAATTAATTTTTATCTTTGTGATTCTTTTCATTATTATTCTCTGAAATGTGTCAGATCGATGAAATAAATGACAAATACATTTGAGAGCTTTCATTGACATATGACAGTTTGGTATGTCTGATAAGAATATGATTGACTTGTTTGTGGGGTTGACTTTGGACCTTATTATCATACTGCATGTAGCATAAATGCAATATTGATGCATGTATTTTGAAAGGTCAGATTATAAGCTTTCAAAAGATACTATATATGTCTATATATTGGCTTTGTTAATTATAACCTAATAGTAATGTAAACGGGTATCTAAAAGGACTACACCTTAATAAAATGACTACCATGGTCACCACCCATATTGAAAAGTTTCTCCCCTCACATATACTAATGTGCCACAAACAGGAAGTTAATATGACCAACCATTCCCATTTTATTAAGGTGCATCCATATAAATGGCCCACCCTGTAGTTTTGAGCATAAGCTAAGATAGATTTTTATAACTAAAAATCTTTAATTATAACTGAATTTATTTAAAGAAAACCAAAACCAAGGTACGTACCAACTGTCATGTTTGTTTTGTGCTCTTACACCCCTAACCCGGTAAACAACATAATTTTTCTGCTGTAGCTCTCAAACATGATGGCGTTAGACAGGTCATATCAGGTTTCGGCTTAAGATTTGGTTAGCCATATTGCACTAATGACACAACATCAAACTTAAATATAACAGAACAGACAACATAAAGCAACATTTTCTGTAAACACAAAGCTATTTTATGCAGTACTGTGCAAATGTCAGGGCCACTAGTATTTTCAGCAACAAAAAATGGTTTAAGTGGGTTATTTCTATCTTTTGCGGTAGCGTGTCAGTTGGAAATATTAATTTACATTTCCAAACATTATTTTTTGTTATTAATTGTAATAATGCAGTGAGATTTTTGTCTGCCAACAACCAGTGCTCCACACAGAGATCTGACCTGATCATCATCAGTCTGTCTGGAATGACATTAAGTAACAAAACAAACTGAGACGGACTCAATCCAGAACTGTGGCAACGTCTCCATATTGTCCAACTGACACGCTACCCCAAAAGATAAAAATAACTGACTTAAAACCTTTAAAAAAAAACAAAACTTAAAACCACTTTTTGTTGGTAAAAATACTAGTGGCCTAAGACTTTTGCACACTACTGTAGACGTGGAAGAGATTAAATATAACATGTAAGTATATTTTCTTTTCTTTTTTTCAAATTTAAGTCAATTTAGTGCTAGACAGAACTAGTCCCGGTTCACTTTTGTACACAGGCCTACAAATTCTTCTCTTACATTTCTGCTTTTGTATTTTTCAAACCGGTTTAAAACTGCATTGTTGTGTAAAATCAATAACACTTTTCAAACTCACTGTAAAACAGCCTGTGCTACAAACATGTCCACCTCTCCGTGAAATCCTCGTGCTGATGAATACTCCACCAACATCTGCGCACAGCCCTCTCCATCAGATGAGTGTAGAAAATGATAGCGTGATTCACTGTAGTTTTGCTCTAAATGCAAACAGACAAATGGGGTGAGTTACAAATTCTCAAAACAGCTGACTGTTAATGTTTATTGAATGATTAATGTCATGTCACTTGTACCTTTCCACAATGTGAGCGCCAGCAGCTGGTGTAGTTTGGGGTGGCCCAACTTCCCTGACCCTCCCGATGACCACTTAATCGCTCTGGATACAAACGCCACCCGCTCTGGTGAATTTGGGTCCATCAGGCTGAAGAGTTTAGCCAAATGCTCTAGAACAAACAAAACAAAATTAAAAGGTAATCATGTAATTGCTGTAGATATCAGTATAGGAGATCGTGTAGGGTTGGGAAATGTTTAATATTTGTCATACTCTTTGTTATTTTTATTGATGTTATGAAGTTAACCAATACTGTATGTGTTATGCAGATGTTAATGTGCTTCTCATTTGTGACCTTGGACCACAAAATTAGTCATATGGATCAATTTCTCAGAATTTAAAAAAGCTGAAAGCTGAATAAATAAGATTTCCATTGATGTACGGTTTGTTAGGATTTGAGGGAGCAAAATGTAAACACTAAGAAAATGGTCTTTAAAGTTATCCAAAATAAGTTCTTAGCAATGCATATTACTAATCAAAAATTTGGTTTTTATATTTTACATTAGGAAAAGTTTACAAAACATGGAACAAGATCTTAATGATACTTAATGTCTGAATAATGTTGGTCATAAAAAAAATAAATGTAATTTTGACCCATACAATGTATTTTTGGCAAGTGCAAAAACTATACCCCAGCAACTTGTAACTGGTTTTGTAGTCCAGGGTCACATTTTGCCATTGAAATTTTTAATTGACATTCATTAATTGAATTTTGTTTTCCTTTTCAAGGCACAAGGAAAACCCTTTGTAGCAAAGTTTCAGTGCATGTTCAAGTATGTGATTATGTGATAATATTAGGTCTTAATTAGTTATATTGCATTGGTGCTACAATATATGATTGGTTTCTAATATTTACACACTTGTTTTAGCTTATAAGAACGCACAACGACCTTAATAATATAATGTCTAATACGCTCACCTAGTGTCTCATCATCTACTTTGGCCCCAGATTTCTCCAGGGACTCTAGTACCAGCATGGACAGATCTGCAGCACTGTTTTGCTGTTAAGAAAACAAACATTAGCGCAGAAATCTTCCAGAAGAAAAAAAAAAAAAAAGTGGACTAATTGTGAACCAGTAACAACTGACCAGTTGAGGAATTTAATGACATAATAAAATTACAGTCTCTCACCTAAAACTGATAACAGAGGAACACATACCTGATTATAACTAAAGAAGAGCAATGCTCCATTGTACATCAACTCTCTGGCCTCTGCATGCTTCGCTTGTGACATGTACCTGTACCCAAAGCAACATGGTATTAACAATAGTGTTTCTGTGGCTGAGATAGAGTTTATACTGCCCCCCCCCCAAATAATAGAAATAACATAAAATAAAAACAAAAAATCGATTTTAATACCCATGTATCAAGCTCTATATTTGGTCCTACAAACATTGAACAATCTGGTAAAATCCAAAAAAAATGAAAACGTGACTGAATGAAGACGTGCACGTTGTAACTTTTCATTTTTTTCAAATATTTTGCTTTTCATTTAAAAAGTAGCATTTTTAGAACAAACACCATCACACAGCATTTTACATCCTGAACTAACCTTGCCATTAAAGGACCTGACTTTGACACAGTCATGACCCTCCTTTCTGCATGTTCCTTCATGTACATTGCACCTTGTGACTTATCAAATATTAATAAGCAGTTAGCCTATTTTCCTCCAATGAAAAGTCAATAAAGCACTATATCTGAATATTAAACATGTTACTTTCTTTTATTAGTATTTTTCTATTATTATGATGCTGCGATCACAGTTGCATCACTCTGACGTTAACTTGCAATCTGATCTGATACTGGTGATGTTGCTCGTCTCCGCAAACTAATGCTGCCTATATATGCCATCTTTAAAGCTGCCTTTAAAGGTTGAACTCATGATGGCCCACTAGAAAGCCTATGACTATGATGTTCAGAATGCTACTCATGAAACAGCAGGTCAACAAAAGGAAGAATGAATGGCAGGTGTGGTTTTAAGAAATATTTTTGGTCTTTTGTCTTTATCCCATTTGTATGAATTCATCGGAAGATTTTAGAGAGATTTTAAACTTATAAGGTCTCACAATTCTGAGGGTTTACAAGCACTATTGTTAAAATGCTTAAATTCTAAAAAATGGACGGATTCATCTCACTGCCGTATAAAATAACATTGTTTTTGGGGAAAATATTGTTATATTAAAACACAATTGAAAGATTAATTAACTGCTCCAATTGATAATCAACCTTGTTCTTTAGATTAGCATGTAGCTACATAGCTCACGCTGATATTATGACATAAGCGACGTCGAGAAAAGCCAATCAGAGATAAGATATGACTTAAGGGGCGGGTGAGGATGAGCGGCTGGCCAATCAGCACACCCGAGTAACGTGCTTCTTTGACAACAAGAAAGATCTGGAAGCGACAGGGCCCCGGCCAGTCATTACTACTCCCATAATAAACGCTAAGGCTCACCTGAAGAATAATGTCCGGTACATCTGATGCGCTTCATAATAATCTCCTCTCTCCACACTGGCTCTCAGTTTGCCCTCCACTCGCTGTACTCCTCCGCGGTTCCTCGCGCTGGAGCTCTTCAGAGACTCCTGCTCCGACATGACTGCTCCGAACAACCAAACGCGTTTTCTGAACCTTCATACTCGCCGTACAATGACCTATATGCCATCATCCACAGACGGACGGCTAAATACTACTAATATTTATTCTCTCGTTTTAATGATCACACGCATGTAAAATGCAACTTTTGACAAGATGGAGAGAAACACATAAATATAAAAATGGTAAATTATGGCTGAAATGTAGCGTTTTATTTTCAATGATCTACGAGGCAGTTAATCAATAAATCAGTCAATAAATAAACAAGTACCACAACTGCTGGAGAAATATATGAAAATAATTAAAGGAACTTTCAATGAATCCAGCAAATTTCTCATACTTGAGGTATTAAAATATGTAAACAAGACCAGTGCAATAATTTAAATATAGAACAGACTTTATTATTTTCATTTTGACATTCATGGTACACGTAAAATAGAGATTCTGTGGGTAAAATTACAAATTTTACAACTGTATTAAAAGAGCTAACCTAATTTAACAGAACATAATGTTTCTTTAAAAAATAGGCAGTGAACCTTTATTCTGAAAGTTACTAAATTGTGAACCTATTGATGAAGCATTGAACTGAACTCATTATTACAGTGCTTAATCCAAGGAAATTAATTCTTCCCCCAAAGGTAATAAATATTAACAATCATCATATGTTTTTAGAGGTCATGCTGTCTTCACTTACTGTAGTAAAAGAAAACGATACATTTCTGTAAACATTTTTTCTTACTGACCAATTTACAATTTACTTTCATCCCATTTTGAATTCTAGAAAAGGTGATGACAGTTCAGAGCAGGTTTGCTGAAGAATTCTTTGGAAAAGTGGGTCAAGTAAGAATACAATACAAAAAGCAACAACTGTGCAACATCAAGCCTTCTTCATACTGGTACTTGGTTCTGTCTGGGTGGGATTGCTCTGGGGACTCCTGGCCCTTGTCTGTGAGGTTGAGAAGCAGAGTAGTTGAGTTATGATATGTTTTACAGTGGTCGGTGAACAAAGAGAAAGGGGTAAATAAATATGAACTAGATTTTTCAACAGCTTCTGAGGTAAATGGTGTTTGCCAGCACAAAGGTACAGGTATGTGGTTGCTAAGGAGAGTAGTTTGAAAAGTCATTTATGTTGGCATTTGGCATTGTCTGTTCTTCTAGTCAAATCTGATTATATGTCTCTTTAACCATCTGCAATGTTTGATATTCTCTGCAGTGCTCTATATTTAGATTCTGTAATTATATTGTATATAAATTATATTTAGATTGGTCAGATATGAAATTTAGTTTGAACTGGTAACCAATTCAAATGGGTTAGATGCACACTGTGGTCTGCGCATAACTGTGTCTCTGAACCACACTGTATGCGCACTGGAGCGATTCAAGTGACACTCAAGCAAAACTAGTTTTCAATGGAAAGCAGAAATATTCACTGTTCTCTATACAGTGCCATATAGATTCTATAATTGCAGGTACATTTGGTGTCTCCATCTGTCACTGTCAACTCTGTTACCTAGGTAGACTTACAATGAAGACAACAGTGTAACAGAATTGACATTTTTATTAACATTTTTTTCCAAAAACTCCACTTGCTGGCATAAATGCTTAGAAAACATGATTAAAAGACCTTTAAATAATCCAATGTGAGATCAGTAATAAATTCTGTTTTCCTTTTTATACTGTGGAGTTGATGTTTTAAAAATAACTCTTGGTGTAAGATTTTTTTTCAGATACAAATATTTTCTCAGAGAGAGCACAGATACTTCAGTGCTTCAGATCTTATCAGTGAGTGAAAGCCACATCGTTTCCTGTAACTTCCACAATTCTCTGAGATAATTCCACCAATTTAAAGGAAGCATATGGTGTGGTAACAAGAGTTGACAAGATTTGTGGGGACACTTTTTTTCTAAGAAATAAAATCATTTAATGTTGTAGAATTAAGTATTTAGGGCTTTAATAAATAAAATGAATAAACTGTTGCCAAAAGAAAAGTTTTGATTGAACATTGATACATGATCATAAAAAAAAAAAATACACTGACTAATGAGGACAAGAAGAAATAATGATTTCTAGCTATTTAAGACAATTAAAATAAATTATTATATTGTTATGGACTGCACATCTTGTAATTCATAAAGAACAATAATACATAAATTAAAATAACAAAAATATAACCATTTAAAAAAAAATAAAATAAAAAAAGTTTTTGTGGGGACACCAAATGTACCCGCAATTATAAAATCACTTAGCAATAATCAATTATAGAATACTTATACAAGTGACCAATTTTATAGTTTATAATCTAGACATGATATTATAATCTAGAGAGCATATGATCTGATGAGAATCTGAAGTGCTGAACTGATGTCATCAAAATACATTTTTACAATTTAATACAAAATTACAATTGTTTTGGGAAAACTAGCTTAAACTTCAGTTTTACTTTAATAGGAACTTTAATGTTTAAGGTATGTTGCTTGCCTTGACTAACAACACCAATAAATCAAATGAAAGCACAGAAAACAGGTTGGGTTTGATATTTGTAGTGCTATTACCTTGGTTGTGTAACTGAGGTATCCACTATATGTGCTGGTCTAGGTGGCTGTGAGAAACAAATGAAATGAGCAAAGTTACTATAAAGATGATCAGCAGAAGTTGACATACTATTAACTAAAAGAAGGTTCAGGGTGGTTATTAGAATAACTTCAGTGTGTTGCCGGGACATACAGTAGTAGAATTGTGAAAATAAATCTGGCACATGTCTATTTTATCTGCACACACATAAAAGACGGAAAATAGGGTTATTGTCATTAACTAAAACAACATGCACGTTGTGTTGTTACATGAAATGAAATAAACTGCAACAAAATATTATCAATGCTGTATAGAAAAATAAACTAAAAATGAGTATATAAAAAAATCCAATTCAAAACTTTAACAAAAACTAATTAGAATATCAAAGATAGTAAAATAACATTGGTCTGAACCTCTATCCTTGACTGTGGGGTGGATGCTCTTATTGTATTGCTGTTGGTTTGCGCGTTTGACTGCACACTCGATGGGCCATTTGTTGCATTTGCTGACCTGTCATAAAATATTAAACAAAATGTTCATGTCAGAAGATTTGGCAACGGTTCAAACATTTTTGGGTTTGTTGACATGAACATCTCTAGGTGAATTGTGTTGCACATTTCAAACATGCACCTTCTTCACATGCCACTTACAATTCAATTTAACCTGGAACTCCTGCTATGTGTATATAAAAGTCAGTTGTAATTTCCAGCTCAAACATGCTTCCTTTCTATGCAACTGAGGCTCAGTGACATTATTATCCTTCCCACAGAAAGTACTAGAAAATATTAGTGTATTTTTGTACACATCGCAACAGCAAACATTTTTTTAACTTCCTGGCCCCCCCAAAAAATTACTAACTTTTCATCTACAAAGCTGCCATGAAATGGAAAGAGTCAGTTAAATACACAAATAAATGTTTAGAAAATGCAATTTTTTCTGGATTCCTAATGAAATGTGAGAAATCAGAATACTGTTGTACACAGAATCAGAAAAATCTGATTGTGGAATTTATGTGACTCATTGCTCTGGAATACTGGAATGTTTAATATCATGTAAAGCAGTCACTGATTACTATTGAAAGAAACAATATTAAGCACGTCAACGATTGAACATAACACATAAGTTCCAAGGCTGAAATGTAATGAAGGAAACAGCATAATAATTAATTGACCTTTTGCTTTTGGAAGGACGGCTCTTTCTACAGCTGCTGAGACTGTTTCTTTTGAACACGTAGAGCAAAATGATTATTATGGCCACCAAAACTGGCACCACCAGAAGAAAGAAGATCAAGAGTCCATCTCTAAGAGAGTAATCTATGAAAAAAGAATTACAAATGGATTACATAACCATAAAATAACATGTTGGTGTGTGTTTTGTTAATTTGAGACTGAGTGTGCTTCTACCGATCTGCGCAGGGCCACTGTTGATACTTCCTCCTCTGCCTGCTCTGTCACAGTAGGGTGGAGCCCAGCCATTATTACAATGACAGTTGAAATGATCATTACACACCTATGAGAAAACCACACCATTGAAAACCAATAAGGGCTGATAAACTGATTATTAAGTGAAAAGTGGTTTCTACATGGGGCTGAAATGTAACTGGGACTAAAAATTAATAAGGATTGAGCTGTACTGATGAACATTAACACCAGAAACATGGATTTAAATGTAGTTAGTAACTTACTCCATTACTGTTGCAGTTTCTCTGGGAGTCACATTTCTGACTCTGGTCCAGAACTGATGAATTCAAACATTGAAAGTTCAAACATGCCTGAGAGAGAGAAATACAGAACTAACCTGTTTGTTTAAAGGTCATAGATTATAATAAAATGAGAAGATCACACTTTAAAATGGCATGGTCACTGTTGGTTCACTGTTGGTTCAAAAAATTAAATAAATAAAACGCAAAACGCAAACATGTACTGTAATCATTCAAATTAATTATCAGTTAACTCTCTTTTAAATCATTTTTAAAGACATTTTTTTTTATGTTGCTTGAACTGAAAAGTGTTTTGGTGGCAGTATGTGTCCAGCCCGTTTTTTTTATTTATTTATTTTTTTAATACTGATGAATGATAACCTCTTCCTAAAATTAAGTGGATCTCAAATTCTTGGTGACACAGACCTAGGCTGCTACCACAATTATTGATTGACGGTGGTATCTTGTTTTCTCCATTCTAACCTTTCCAGGAGCGCAGACTGAGCCAGTTTTGACATAGCCTGGATCTGGCACATCTGGACCCATGCCGAAGTCAGCATTCATGCAGGTGATTGAGTTCCCCTCTATTTTTACTACACTCACTGTCGCTCCTGCCGGTGGGTGGTTGCTGTCGAATACACACTGGACCTTTCCACACATTGCATTTCTGTAAATACAGAAAGTATAAATCCACTTAGATCTTTAGCTCAATAAAAAACAAAGCAACATGTAAAAAACAGCAGAGACAGTTATTTTACATGAAGCCATGTTTTCCCAATTTAACATTCGACCAACAGAATAATGAGCAGCACACTGTCCTATTCTAATAATTAAAAAAAAATAATCAATAAGCAGTGAATAATAAATATTTGTAATAAAATAATATGTTAAAATATACATAATAAAGAGTGTCTATTTACACTAAGTGCAAATAGTCCACTTTGTTGGCAGAGGCTATTTACTCTAACTCCGCCTACTAACATGTGATTGGGCTGGTGAAAATTAAAAATAAGGTGCACATGGTAATGCATATGTCATACTCTTTTAGACAGGATTTCAAATCACATCAGAAAAGCCTTCATTTTTAATAAAAATAAAGTATCAGGTACGGATAGGGTAGGTGTGGGGAGGGCTTTATTGTCCCAATAAAGTAGCATCCATTTAATAATTCTTATTAAGTAGCATAAAATGGAGAAAAACAGGCAATTTTAAAAATGTAAATCTATAGGTATTTACACTTAGTGGATAACTGTTCCCACAGTTCCCAAAATGACTAACCTATTGCTATTTGGATAGCAGTGGCTATTTGTACTGTTTAAATAGAGATAGCAGCTATTTACACTTAGTGTCTATTGCCATTTACACAGCAATAATATACAAACATACATAATATGTTATATATATTAGAAAGACATTGTTTCATCACAGAAGCTGTTTTAGTCTATGGTCAATAAAATGTTGATATACAGTGTGTAAAGTAAAATGTGAAATTTGAAATATTTTAATTTGTGCAAATTTTCCCATTTTTGGTACAATACTGATAAAATGCAACAGGTTGTAGAATAATTTAATTAAGCTAAAATCTCAACCCCTTTTTTCTGTATTTTTCCTCAGTTGGTTTGTAATAGTTAGCATTAAATCAACTGCCCAACTGAGTTTTTTTTTTCTTTTTGACTGATGAAAATGAAACAAGGTACTCACTGCACTTCACAAGGTTTCGCGGAAGACCCAGAGTATCCACAGTTCCCAAACGTATCGCCACGAATATTAACATAACTAAAGCACTTATCGTCTGCTTTCGTTGCATCTGAATAGCCAGAGATAAAAACAGAAGAAAAAATAAAAATATATAACATGTATTCAAACATACAATACAAGCTTTGGATAACATTTTAAACCACACTACGTCATTTGAAGGTTGACCGCTTTCTATCAGAGGGAAAACTGACATATGATCACCCAGTACAAGAAGATAAAAATGAGAACAATGAGTAGTACCGGAGCCAAAAAGCTGTTTGCACTGGTAGTCAAATGTCTGGCAACGGCCCTCAAAGCAGAAGGCTGCATTATTTGCACACGGGAGGCCGTCCATCATGTAGAAATCTGCCGGACAGAATGGAGATGTTCCACCGCAGTACTCTGGTAAATCACATTGGTTGATGGACGGTCTGCAGGGTGTGCCAGCCACATTGATCTGCTCACGATAAACCCAGTCTTATTTCACTTTCTTAAAGAATAAATCTCAAAGTTTTGTTCATTAGGTAAAAATGGAGATGTAGAGGATTACAAACACATTTGGAGAAATTTAGCATTATAACACTTGCTCAACAAACGGTCCTCTGCAGTAAACGTACCAGGGGTAATAATAAAATAAATGTTTTGTGTGTAATGTGTATATTTATTATTTATATATAGATTTAATATAAAATATCAGATATATACACACATTTAAATATTTTCAAGATATATACACTGTTTGTGTGTGTGTCTTTATACATGCATAATAAATATACACACTACACACTAAGATTATGTAAAATGCAATTATTTGTGATTAATCATAATCTGCAGCAATTTAAAAATGGTTAACTGTTTTACCCTAAATGAG
Source organism: Enteromius afrohamiltoni (assembly GCA_034779775.1). Classification (NCBI taxonomy): domain Eukaryota; kingdom Metazoa; phylum Chordata; class Actinopteri; order Cypriniformes; family Cyprinidae; genus Enteromius; species Enteromius afrohamiltoni. The sequence goes on from JAUYWG010000006.1 coordinate 741,616, forward strand.
TTGTAAAATTAGCTTGTTTTCTAAAGAAGTGGTGTGTTCCTTTAAAGCTTGGCTTAGTCTATAGTAATTAATATTTTAATTACATAAAATGGTAGAATACTATAGAATTGCATATTCTCGTTTAAATAGCTAGATCAATGTGTGTATGTGTGATGAGGAGTCTGACCTGACAGTTTTCACAGCAGCTTCCTGCGGCGCAGGCTGAGCCCTTGGTGAGGGTGCATGTAGCAGCATCACAGCACTTATTATTGCACTCCTGCAGCACAACAGCAACACAGCATTCAGTACAACAATCGTTTTAAAAAAGCTCTGGACTGCAATACAGCAAATCGTATTCATTTTATTTGTCATTGTCTTTCCTTCAGGTTCAAAGTTCAAAAGTTAAACAAACAGGGCAACTAGTTTGGTCAGATCAAGGAAACATAGCACATTTGACTTGTGTATTTCCTGCATGATCATTAGACCTGTGTGTCTACAACTTCATGAACTCAAAGAAAAATAAACAAACATTGGAAATATAATTGATTGCAACTCCAAGTAAAACATTTAAATGGAGTTTGTACAAGAAATTACAAATTTTTGAATTTTGAAAGATACCTGTGGTGTGCCACAGTCACACTCCTCTGCACTCTCTAGAATGCCATTCCCACACCTGGCCACCGAGATGATGTTGTCTTGAGATGGTGGGTTCCTCAAACATGCTCCTCCACCTTTCTGAATCAAGCTCTCAAAGTATTTCTCACTGCAGTCACTGAATGTAGTCGCCCCTCTGCGTTTACACCCAAACACAATAACACACACATCAAGGACAGCAGGAAAGTTTTTATACAAGTCTCCTGTTTTCTCTAATTTAGGTCAACATGAAATGCTCTAAACTTATTTTACTTTCATAATCGTATGTATTTCTGAGTCCAACAGGATATTGAACCAAATAAAGTAAAGAGGCCAGCTGGAAAGGACTATTGTTGAAAAACTAATTCAGTTTGGGAACCTATTCTTACTGTGATGTTTGCTTCAAACTTCTAATTTGCTACTTATTAATAGCAAGGTAGTTGTTACGTTTAGGTATGGGATGGGAAGATATGGGATCTAAATTGCTAGAAATATGCGTGCCAATAAGCAACTAGCTAATAGTGAGAATTGGTCTCTAAACCAAAGTGTTACCCAAATTCTAATGGGAGATTATGAAGGCAAAAATATTTTTAATACCTTTGATAAACTGTACACAATGAGACCAGAAATGTGTAATTAGTACTTAAGTTTATTTACGAAATTTGCCTTTACATCTATCTCTACAATTTTAAATTTTAAGCATAGGTGCATTTCTACTGTGAGAGACCGAATCTAAAAAGAAAAATCCGGAAAACACATATGACTCTTTTTAACAATTTATTTGGGAATTACTGTGTCAAATAAATATTTGATCACTTGAGTCAAAAAAATATTATATTTTGGTACAGAAGGCTTTGTTAACAATTACAGAGGTAAAACGGTTCCTGTAGTTCTTCACCAGTTTTGCACATACTGCAGGAGGGATATTGGCCCACTCCTCCATACAGATCTTCTCTAGATCTGTCAGGTTTTCGAGGCTGACGCTGAGCAACACAGAGTTTTAGCTCCCTCCAAAGATTTTCAATTGGATTTAGGTCAGGAGACTGGCTAGGCCACTCCAGAACCTTGATATGCTTCTTACGGAGACACTCCTTGGTTTACCTGGCTGTGTGCTTTGGGTCATTGTCATGTTGGAAGACCCAGCCACGACCCATCTTTAATGCTCTGACTGAGGGAAGGAGGTTTTTGCCCAATATGTCACAACATGACCCCGTTCATCCTCTCCTTAATACAGTGCAGTCGATCAGTCATTCTTCTTCCTCCAAACACGGCGAATTAGGGCTGGCCGATAGGGCTGACAGCTTCTCAGTGATCTACGGCTCTGTGTATAAGCTGGCGTTCCTTTTAACAGCAGACGAAGATTTAGCACTAATCAAAGAACCGGCTTTACTGATGAGATGCGCATAATGTATCGTTCGATATATGTCACCCAAATGGAGTTAAGACTAAAAAGTTCTACTTTGGTCTCATGTGACCACATGACTTTCTCCCATAACTCCTCTGGATCATCCAGATGGTCCTCAAACAGGTGCTACTAGTTTAGAATCATGAGCAGAGTGTAGCTCATGTGTAGGCAATTTCGGTCCTGGAGGGCCGGTGTCCTGCGGAGTTTAGCTCCAACCCTAATCAAACACACCTGCCTGTAACTTTCTAGTGATCTTCAGGCCATCAATTAGCTTTTTGAAGTGTATTTGATTAGGGTTGGAGCTAAACGTTGCAGGACACCGGCCCTCCAGGACCGAGATTGCCTACCCCTGGTGTAGCTAGACTATTTAAAAAGGAAAATAACAGGTCTTTGAGGGTCAGAAATCTGTCTGATAAGCAAGTGATCAAATACTTATTTGACATTAATTCCCATAAATTGTAAAAAAAAAAAAAAAAAAGCATACAATGTGATTTCCAGGTTTTTCTGTATAGATTCTGTCTCTCACAGTGGAAATGCACCTATGCTGAAAATTGTAGACCCTTCCATGATTTCTAAGTAAGAGAACTTGCAAAAATCACAGGGTGATCAAATACTTACGGACCTCACTGTATATACACATACACAAATACACACATGTATTCAACTATATACAGTCAAGACCGAAATTGTTTATCCCCCGGCAAACTTAAAAAGTTACTTTTATTTAACCAGCAAGTTTTTTGACACAGGTGTCTCCCAGAAGATAATTTACAAGAGGCATCATTGTGGAAAAAATTATTACTCTTTTTAAATTTAAAATTATTAGTTTATTCACGTTTGAACAAAAAGAGGCATGTCCACAATTATTTATACCCTTCTCAATAATCAATAGTAAAGCCGTTATTGGCTATTGAAGCAATCAAATGCTTCCTATAATTGGCTGGGCCACTGCAAAGCACTGATGTTTTTGTCTGCTAACAATTTCTTCACTTTTGCTGTGTTTTGGGTCATTGTCGTGCCGAAATGTCCACCAGTGCCCAAGGCCAAGTTTCTCTGCAGACTGCCTGATGTTGTTGTTGAGAATTTTGATGTATTGCTCCTTTTTCGTGGTGCCGTCTGTGTCCGTGGAAACCAGCAGTGTGCAGTGTCTGTTGGACTGTCTGCCTTAAAATGTTGCCACCAGCAGAGCCCAAATTCACCAAGATGGCCTTGGTGGTGATCCTTGGATTCTTTTTTTACCCCTCTCACTATCCTCCTGGCCAGCTTTCCACTTTTGGCCTCCGACCACGTCCACGAGATTTTTCACAGTGTGGAACGTCTTGTATTTTTTAATAACACTTTGCACTGTAGCCACTGGAACTTTTTGATGTAGTCTTATAGCCCTTTTCTGACTTGTGAGCAGCCGCGGGTCCTCAGTGAGCTCCTTTGTCTTAGCCATGAGTGTCCACAAACCAACAGCAGAGAGCTTCAGTTTTTCACCAGCTGTTCTCAATAATCAGGGTAATTAGGCTATAGAACAGCTTGGACTATTTGGAATGGCATAGAACTTTGGATATTCCCATAGACTGTGACAGTTTGCAAAAGGTATGTATAATTTTGGACATGCCACTTTTTTGTTCGAATGTAAATGAAAGATGTAATAAGTAAAAAGTAATAGTTTTTTCCACAATGGTCCCTCTTGTGCATCATCTTATTATCTTCTGGGGATGCCTGTGTCATTTCTAATTAAGAAAAAAATAGCTTGTTGAATAAAAGTAACTTTAAGTCAAAATTTGCCAGAGGTATGAATAATTTCGGGCTTGACTGCATACACACACACACACCCCAAAACATTTAACTTTTCTATTAAGTATTAAATTACATTAAAATAATTTGTTTATCACTTCACTGTAACCTGTATGTCTTTTCTTATGTTCCACAGAATAATAATAATAAAAAAGCAACAACAAAAGCATACAGGTGAGGATGAGCAAATAAACTTTGAAATAGTTTTCAAACATTTACATTAGTTGCATTAATGTAGAATATTATGTAGAAACAACAGCAGCCACTGACCCCGCACTGGGTGCCATGATGCAGCTACAGTTACAGCCAGTAATGTCATGACTCATGCCCAGGTTATGGCCCAGCTCGTGAGCAATCACCGTAGAAAATGCCTGCAGATTGTTGCTGCTAAACTGTGATAATATAATAGTGAAAATCAAAACATTAGAGTTAGTTTCTTGCATCTGTTACATGCATCTAAGTGTATCTGCAGCAGGGTTGCGACAGTTCAGCACAGAAAGAAACAAATACAGATGTCATTTGGTTACATTTTAACACAGTTAATTGTTGCTTGTCTTCCTTCTGGGCAACCAGTTCAGAAGCACACCTTTCCATCAATAAATCATGCAGGTTTTAGATTACTGCTTTCTGAAAACAATCAGCCCTGAAGGCTTCTGAATACTTAAGATAATTCAAATATAGTCCTGTTTTATTAGTATCATAGTCAAAATGACATGTGCAGTAAAAAGTTCTAACCACATTGATTCCTCCGCCGCTGTTTGCAGAGCACACAGTCCCTACAAAGGCCATGCCGAGCACACCTCCAGTGTACGGTCCTGAACGGCCACTTTAAGAAACAGACACACAGATCATGTTACTCACAATTTACACAGGTCTGACATCTGGTGTCATCTCTGAGGACCAAGACAAATTAAAATGGTAAGGACTACATTCTATGCAATTTGGAGAATACAAAAAGTTAGTATTTTTGCTAAATGCCAGTTATATCAAGAAAACAGGATATGAGGATAAAGATTTCACTACCTAAAAATAAATGAAACAATTCTAGTCTAAAAAAAAAAAAAACAGCACCGGTGTTATCCATTTCCTCTTCCCTGATCATTCTCGCCCTGGCTTCATCCCAAATTATATACTCTCTGAATAAGGACTTCTTTTTGCATTGCTGAAGTACTTACTTTGTAATGCAAGTTATTCAAGTGAGTCCTATTATTGTATGAATGTGTGTAGTATGAATGTAATCGAGACTTACAACATTCATGTTGTCATGCAATGTACCAGCGTCAGTTGGGTTGCTACACTGCCATTAAAAAAAAACTCTCCTGTGACATCAAGGGAAAGTAAGGGTCTTTGGATGAGCAATGCAGAACCTCACTGTATGCAACAAGTCATTCAGGTAATTCTCACCACCTTTTATGAATAATTTTCTTTTACCGTTTTAGAGCAGAGGGCATATTTGCATAGAGCCTGTACCAATACCCTCATTTGCAATCTTTGTCACTTGTCTGCTTGCATGTATTTATTGTATTTAGCCCAAGTGTTGAAGTGGATGTAAGGTCTGGAAGTGTGTGTAGATTTTTTTTACCCAATGGGGCCCATTTGCAAGTTTATCCAGATTTGTATTTAAATATTTTGATTAATTACTTTGCACAAATAAATTTCTGGAGTAAAAGAAAAAAATAAGCAGTTGCAACACTTTACGTATTACTTTCAAATGATATGTAATGTAATATCGAATTAACTTCACTTAAACCAAGTGAAGGATTTCTGAAGGCTTTGAGGAACCCGAGTTCCTCTTTTGTATTACTGCAAATTGGTTTAGTGAAAACAATCAGGAAACAAGAACTAGACAACACTACAAATAAAAAAAATTAAAAGTGTAGATGGGATTGAAAGAAGCCCTAAATTCGTGACATAACAGCAAAAAGTAAACCGACTACTGCAACGACGTTTAAATCAACTTTGCCATCTAAAAAAAAAAGAGGTGTGTTAAAACTGGCCATAAAATGACACAATAGTATGATGAGCCAACTTGGCCAGACATGACCACACTGGGCCAAACAAAGGTGTGAGTTTGGAGTGCGATTTCCTTTTATTTGGCTAATGGCAGATCTACAGGAAACAATCATTGCTCAAGAGCGAACAAATATTTTCATAAAATATTTTAATAACTATTTATTGGAAAACCAAAGCTGGTGGAGTACTTACACAATAAGTTGTGCCACATCATGCCTAAGTTGAGGTAAGAGTTCTTTCTTTCTCCACTGCACAAACCTGCCCAACACTTCCCCAGGACTGCCATCTACGCTGAAGGGATTCTCATTTTCAAAGATTTTCAATCCAATCAGTGCTATCCGGATATTCAGCCGTTTGTAGTACTGAGGTGAACACAAAAATAGCCTCAAATACTTCATTACATCAGTCCATAAACATCAGTAATGATAAGAACTGCCCTGGTATGCATTACAAAAGTCTGAACACAATATTGACTGAGGTTAGGGTTCTCCTAACAATAACCTTATCTGTCACTACAATTCTTACCGTATCCAGCAAGTTGGCCAACTGGACCATCTCATTAAGCACGGCAGTTTTATCACTGTTCTTGAAGACAAACTGAGAACAGATAAACACACCTGTCAGAACAGATCATTTCAAGAACGCAGACTTCCTTAAGGCTAAAACTCACCCTTTGTTTGTCCACTACTAATGCCAACTCCACATATTTGGTCTGAGGTAGGTTTCGTTTTTTCTGCACATTCAGTAGATTAAAAGAAATGTCAAATGAGTTTGTGCAAAATAAAAATATTCATATAATAACAAGAAGACATATTTTCCAACCCGTATAAATGAGGAAATGTCATTGTAATGAGAGTGGTCCTCGCTGTAAGACGTTTCATTGGCCAGTCCACATACAAATGGTTCTGACTGACTGTCCTTCAATAGGAAGAGGATGTGTTCATTGGCTTTGGAGTGCATGATGGGTTCCAACCCATAGCTATTATAGCCGATAAGAATAATCCCTCTGTAAAAAACAACAAATGTTTAACCAAAAGGTCCTCAATAAACTTTGAAAGCTAACAATACTGTAACAGTTGATAGTACTTTTGCAACTCTTATGAGAAGTGCTCTATTTAACAGAGTGTCTAATTAGACCAGGGGTGCCCAACCCTGCTCCGGGCGATCGACTGTCCTACAAAGTTTAACTCTAATCAAACACACCTGAAGCAACTAATTATGTTTTTTTTAGGATCCCTTGAAAATTGAAGACATGCGTGTTTTATTGGAGTTGGAGCTAAACCAAATAATTATAATCTTGTTGCCAAAGACACTAGCTCTGTCAATCACCGTCTTATTAAGGAAGACAAACTCAATAAAAACACCTCAATTTTTACTTACTTTAAAGAGTAAATATCTTTATTTCCACACTATTCACATTTATTCAACAAATGCTTTACAAACCCTCTATATCCAGTAAATATGTAGAATACAAAACACTGTAAATAATTGCAACTATTTTTCAAACTGCGATGACCAAAAGCTAATATTTTCTATCTAGTTTACACACTGTTAAAGTATACTTTTGTCAGTTATTCGTTTAGATTGGTTAATTTAATTTTTTTACCTACACACAAAAACAACTTTGTTTTAATAGGTCGGATGATCATATTAAAATGATTCAAAATGGAAAATGTCAGGTTTATTTCAAAATTAAGAAGAGAAAACAATAAAAAGCAGGTGCAAAACTATTTTCAAATTTATAACTACTTTCTAGAAAGAAATATTGTTTGCACTTTGCGCAGTAAAATATTGCCTAGTGTTAATTTTAGCGAAGCTTAGATTTTAGGTTGTACACAGAAATCAACTGTTTCTTTGTAGAGGCAGATTGGTAGATGTATTAAAAAAAAAGGTGACCTTTCAGTATGCAAATAGATTTAATATGCAGGCATATCATTTCATTACATTGTTTGTCTGTTTGAAAGACGGTCATGTTAATTTCTAGATTGGGCTATTAATTAGTCAGTCCAACGTCTGACAAAGAGAGTGTTTTTGCTATTGTGAGTTGCCTTGCTAGCAAAATAATAACCTTCAATAGTTCAGTTTAAAAAGAAATTGTGGCACCCAAATAACAAGACAGACTGCATTTTAGACAGCGAAAGTGTAAGTGACATGCTTACCTGAGACCATCACAGGTGCTAAGAGCTACGAGAGAGTCTTCATAACCCTCCACATGTCCTTGATAATGACAAAGCTCCTGGAACAAAACCACTAGCATGAGTACTGCTCGTTTTCCAATACTATGTCAAGGTTAATGTTTCGTTTAATGGTTTTCATAGTCACATGACTAATTGCCATCAAGGCTAGATGACCAATGTCCACAGACTAATGTATTTTTAACAAACGATTTCCTCATTCTGATACACACAATATGGTGAAACAAAAACAATTCTCACTGGTTTTTCTGTGTATGCTTTCTCTTCCTCCTGTACATCCTGAGACAACACAACAAAGTCCTTCGATAAAAAGTGTCTGGGAGGATAGATCAAATGACAATTTTAATCATTAAACAACACAGAATATTTCAGCCAAACTGCTTCTAAAGTTCTTACGTGTTCTTCGTCAGATGCAGTGTACGTTCATGACCATCAATCCTGACCGAGTATGAAATGCTATCGGCATGTCTATCCTGAAATCATACACACTATTTTCAAATATGCCGGAAACAACAAGTTAACTTACTTCCTTTAATGGTTTATACCTGTGCAGGTGTGTGTGAAGGGTCTGCATGCCTTTTCCAGCGCTCATGAAGAAGCTGAGGCTTGACCACATCATATTTCTTCGCATATGAAGTCTGGTCTGTGCTCTGGACTAGAAAAACATTTACCAACAGAAGCAAACTGATTTTAACTGAAAGAGTTCTGAATGGCTATGGAGGAGTTTGAGCATTTGCAGAAGTAAGTTCTGTTCAAATTTTGTATATTGATTTTACATACCCATCTTCTGTATGTATATTAACAGATATGTGTATAAATATCCTCGTTTAGCAAGGTGCATCGACGTTTATACACAGCCTTTAACCGGTATACCGTTTTTTGTTAAGTTATTGGGCTGTATTGTTTTGGTAACTCTACAAAACTGTAATGATTAACGTTAAATTGTAATCCCATCTCTACAGTTTGTTGACGGTGAAACACGACGATTCTTTGTGTGTCTTCTGCCATTGTTTGTAAATGAGGTCTTAGGTATATAAACATCACACATAAATAAGTGAATGTGTCTTACCTGGGCAAACCACGAAGTTTGTGATAATGAGAATAAAGAAGTACAAGTGTCGCGTCATGATGTTTCTAAGGACTGACGCTGGATCTCAGGTGAGCGCGAGCTAGGGGCGTGCACGAGCAGTCAAACAGGTAGAAGGACATTCTCGTATTTGTCTCACTGGCCCGCATGACTCTGAATTCAGTGTGAGCTATTTATAAATCTTAGAATTATAGATAAAGAGGGGGTATAGATAAACATATTGGCCGATTTATTCCATACGCAATTCGTAAATGTGCGCGCAAAAGTAAGTATGAATATTATGAATATCGAATTGAATCAAAAAGTTGAAATCAAACTACGAAAACTATTATAGGCCTAATACACAAAGCTAAATAATGAATGAAAATTACCTTGGCCTTATAAGGTAGCCTATTTTTGCTTCTGAAACCTTTAGGTTTTTCTTTTATTTATTTTACTTTTTTGTTTTATTTTATTTTATTTTTATAAAACATCCAATCTTATAGAAAAAAAAAATATAATAAATACGTTCATAAAATGTAACTATTTATGATTGTAAATTGATTGTATTCCATGATTGTATGATTTATTTATTTATGTTTTTACTTTGGCATATTTAATTATTTAATTATCTTGTATGTGTGCCTACATGTTCTTGTGCGTGTTTATAATGTTTATTTGTATCTTTCTAAGAAAAAAAAAAATGTATTGGGGATAAGTAGCCTAGTTTCACAATGACACAACCTGTTTTTTCCTCCAGGGGGCGCGCAGATATTGACAGTACAAAACGGATAAAACAGTGAGAAAAAATTGTGAACTTTACAATATATTTATTTAATTTTATATATACATACACGTGTATGTAACATAGCGTTAGTGCTTCAAAGGCAGCGAAACGTCTTATGATCAAAGTAGGTTGTTACCTGAAACAAATAGTATTACCTGAAGCTACTGGAGGACCTTTATATACTGTACTATACTATACTATACTATACTACACTACACTGTAATTTTATTCTATAATAATTTACTAATTTATTTTATATCTCGCTCTTACGAGTGTGAGTAAGATCAGTATTGAAATCACGTATTATTCGTTAGTATTTTACTCAGGCGTTCACATGGGTGTTTCCGTGGGTCCTGGAGCAGCCGCAGTCGCTGTTTATTCAGCATGTGACGTTGTTGTGAATGGACGTTGTTAGATGGAGTTAAGCTTCTATAAAGACTGTATTGCTTTTATTAAGCGGGTAACCTTTCTAGCTGCTTGCATTTGGAGTGCCTTTTGTTTTGAACTTTACAACTAATATGTGTTTTATCTCCTCACACAACAAATTAAATACTGAAATGGTTAGATTTTAGCGTACGATATATAATGGAACCGCCCCTAACTGTGTTAGAGTAAGTTAAACGGTTTAATCCAGCGCACGTTGCGGCTGGTGTGTGAATGTTTTTTTTCCGGCTGGCAGTGAAAGATCATTTATTTATTTATGAGGATGTCATCGACTGAAGATGCTGTGATCTCTGCACGCAGCTCATGGCTGCGCTCTTCACAGAAACAGCTGTCTGATGTTCTCACCATATCACAAGACAACAATCCAAGCGATGACTGCAGGTGAGTCCGCTTTGATTCATGTTTGTAGCTATTAAACCAATCTTAACAGTTAAAAAATACGTAATATGAAAAAAATATAGTATAGTGCACCCGAAAATTCAGAAAAAGTACTCAATCCTTTGACTTCATCGAACCAGAATTTTAGCATTGCGTAATTTGCTCACCAGTGAAAAGGTGCCGTCTGGATGAGAGTTAAGACAAGTGATTAAATACTAAAGAAACAAACCAAACAAATGTCTTGGATGTTATTGATGACAGGTACATTTTTATCAAACTTTTTTTTTTTACAGTAAAATAATAAAAAAAGTAATCTTAATTAAGCCACCTTTCAATTGCAATCTTAATTAAGCCACCTTAAAATCTGTGTATAAAGTATAACGTCACTTGTTGTTCCTATATTTGCACATGTATTTTTTTTCACAGATGTGACCCTGTGTGTCTGGACAGAGCTGAGGAGGGTTTGCCATGTGTTGTGACACTTCTGTGCGCGCCGAACTCTGCATCTGTGATCAGCAGTCTTCAGGTCACCAGTGAAGCCCGCACTATTGAAGTATACTCGCTGTCAGGAGAGTACTGCGGCACCTGCCGTGGAGAGGAAGTTCAAAGATCACACACTGATGGGTATTTCTATTTGCATTTAACAGTTAACCATTTTAGCTCTTAACAATATAATGCTTTAACATACAAAATAATACTCATAGAATGTGTATTATTTCTTTATATTGGCACTGTTTAGCATCTCTCAAATACTGATTCTAAATAAAATACGACAACATCACCGATGTTCAGCTCAGTATTATGTTGAATTAGTGAAATATTCATTATTTTACAATATTATAGACTATTTATGATGACTCTGGATGATGATTTTATTTATTGATTTAAAAAAAAATTTTTTTTGCTTTTGGTCAGTTCTGAAGATAAGAGGCATTTCTACAGGAATCATCTGGTGCTGGAGATCCCTGTTGCATCCTGCGAGGTGAAGGTAAGAAAGGCTGATGGTAATATCCAGGTTATCATCACTAACAGACAAACTGATCTTTGTCGGCTGAGCGTCAGTGTGGTTTTTCCATACAGCTGCTCTCTCTCGGTGGACGGTCATCTGTGGCTATCGCCCATGTGCGTGTGGGACTGGAGACGCTCAAGGGCAGACAAGGTGGGCTAAGTATAGACCCAGGCATTGACCTTCAGCGTGTGCAGACCATGATGGAGGAGATGGGTACCACCCTTTCACCAGGAGCGCAAAACCTCATGGAACTGGTGCAGTGCCAGCAAAAGGTCTGGATTCAGTTTCTTATTATAAAGTAGCAGAATCCCTACAGCAATTTACATGTAATATTATATATAATATATTATTCTAATATAGTTATTATATATTCTGTATAAATTATAAAACATTATGGCAAGGTAATTCATTCACTTTATTGCAAATGTTTAAATTTTCTCATACATGAATCTGCATTTTTTATAATGTATTTTTATCATTATAAAAAAAGCATCAAACAATATCATTCTTATTCAAGGATTAAAGATGAAATGAAAGCCACAAGTTAGGTGGCGATATGCACTATGTATGTAAGTGACCTTTGAACAGAAGAAGAATTACGAAATAGCATGGCACGCTTTTTCTTAGCGTCGGGATACATAGAGGCAAATTATTTCTCGGTTAAGAAGGTCTTGCGTGTTAACCAGGAACATACTCTGTGTTGAATTATCTTACACCTGGACGCGATTTTGGAACCAACATACCTCGAGTCAGCAAGGTTTGGATTGATAAATCAAGAGTTCAGGGTTTAGCGGATGGTAAATTAACCTTGCTTTCTGGAACACCCCCTTGGTCTTCTCTGATGGCCTAGAGGCACTTGAATAATAATGCACAGTGCAATTATTATTATTTTTATTGAAAATTGTTAAAAACTGAGTTATGTTTATGCAAAGGAGTGTATGTACATTACTGGAGACTGGTGTGATGGCTACTGAAAATTTAGCTTTGCCACCACAGGCATAAATTAAAATGTTTAAATATTAAAACCTTAGAATTCTACTTCTTAAAGTTTTAATATTATTAGTGTTGTTGTTTTTAAAAAATATTTTAATATTTATAATCGTAATTATTTCAAACTTTTGGTTGGCAGTTACAAGTATAGTAAAGACATGTTTTAATATGCAAATAAGATATGCAAATTTAAGTTAATGTGATTCATTATTTTCTCACATAACCTTGCTTAAAATGCTCACTCCTAAAGTTTGTTAGACAGTAGTTTATTTAAAAGAAAAGAACAATGCTTCCTTACAAATGAACAATCATTCTTTGTGTGTGTTGTGTCCAGAATAAATCAGACATGCTCAATGGATTCATTCCTCTGCTTGTGGGAGGAGGAGCCTTGGGAATGTCAAGAGGAGGAGGGCCTTCTAGTTCTGCAGAAGCAGATTCAGGCCCAAGTCTACCATCTGGCCTCGGGCAGCTTCTGTCTATCGGCTACCAGAATCAGACCCCCGGAGCCATGTCTGCCCTGCTGAATTCTGAAACAGGCACGATCAACCCAGACCTGCTTCCAATGCTGCAGACCGTATGCGGTCAGGTCACACAGCTCCGCCTGGAAGAAGCCACATCTCCAGAGAGGAAGAGGAATGGAGAACGGTAAGCGAGTCATGTGTGGTTTTAGATGAATAGACATTCAGTTACTATGGTTTGTTGCCACTTATGTTTGGTTGTGGTAACCAGCTCATCGTGATAAGAGTACTATGAATATGAGTAATTAGACTGATAAACAGTATACTTTTTTGCAGAGGAAGATAAAGCATTAGTTAACTGCGGAATATAAATAAGAAATAAACCAATACAGGCTCAAAAGAGTACTCTGTTTAATTCAGTGAAAATCAATGACACGTTTTGATGTATGTGAATTGAATGTTTGCGTGAATGAGATCTGAGAGATATTTCATCAAAGAAAGTACATTTTGGGACAGTTCTAACTTTTATGTAGTTTCAAATCTGTTTGAACTACTTGAAGGTTTGTGTTGGTTTCTTTATTAGTGACTAGTTAAGATAAGTTTTTTTCATTTAGACACATTAATAACTATTTATTTAAAGAAACCAACCATCCATGCAAGATTGGGTTGGGTGAGTCAACCAAAATGTTTTCTTGAACAACTAAATGAGTCTGAAATCATTACACTTAAATTATACACAAATCATCATGTCTACTCCTCGTTAAACCGCTTGTTCTTTCACAGCAAATGTTGTTAACTGACCGTCATTGCCTAAATATTCAACTTGATAATCAATAAATTCATATTCTGCATTAGTATCTTTTTTTTAGATTATATTTGAAGTAACAAGGATTAATGTTTTTATTAAATGTTTTTAGTAAAAAAAAAAAAAAGGTATGAAATTATGATTTCTGCATTGGAATGTTGCAGAGTATAAGCTACATTGATAGAAAATTATACTTTATCCCAGTACTAGGTTCACTATATTGTGTGAATACACTTCTTTGTGACCTGTCCTTCAAGAAATATGTCCCTAATCACAACTTCTGTCATTAATCACCATGTCATTCCAAACCCGTAAAAGCTCTCTTCGTCTTCAGAACACAAGATGTTTTGGATGAAAACCAGGAGGCTTTTGACTGTCCCATTGACACTGTCAAGGCCTCGATCATTTTTAAAGAAATAGTTTACCCAAAAATAAAAATTCTGTCACGTGGAACGATATGCGCAAGCTTTTGACTAAATGTAATCCATTGTTATTGTTTTCTTTTCTGCACAAAAAAGTAGCTTCGTAAAATTACAGAACAATGTGATGTCAAATGTGCTACCTGTCCTTACAGTGCTTCTGGGACTGACTGGGGAAAATAACTTTATTCGTTTTCCGAATTTGAGTGACGGTCCTTCAGGTTTGGAACAAAATGAGGGCGAATGATTAATTAATTAATCATTTTTGGGTAAACTATCCATTGAATGTGTAATTTACTTTGTCCACTAATTATATATATATATATATCCTTTTTTTGCGTTATAGGGAGGGTCATATCTGTTGTGGAGGGTTTGAGAAATTTCTGGAGACTGTTATAGAGAAGCGAATGGATGAGATGGAGAGAAGATTAAAAGAACATCTGGATTTGCGTCTGGATGCTCTTCAGCAGAAACTGGAGATCACGCTTCAACAGGCACTCTCTCATAAACAACACCAGTAAACAACATCCTCCAACACACAGTACTAACCTGAACACTTAAAGCAAGAACTCCGTCTTGAGATTTAACTTTAATGACAACTGTATTATTCTGTAAATGGACATTTAATATAATAACAGAAAAACGGTTGTAACGTTTTTGTTTTACCAGCAGTCTCTACTGCTTTGTGTGGAAATGGTTTACAGTTTAACATCAATCGCTGCTCTTCATGTGTCCGTCCCAAAGTGACTGTACTTATTTGGTTTATGTGGTTTACAGCTTGATAAGTCAAAAAAAAAAGTTAATTTTCAAAAAACACAGCTACTTGAAGAACTCAACACTGTTGAAACTATATGTAATAATTCATTTTATCTAAAATATACTACAAACAATTGCACTGACAGAGAATTTGTCACTGTAAATTGCCTTTGTGTAAATGATGTTCATATGTTTATACTGTTCATACTGGAGAACTAAGGACAAAAAACAATATTAAAAATGTTTTTACTAAAGATTATGTATGCGACAAATCAAAAACTTACATCACATGCGTGATTCATTTGCATACTCTTTTGAATATACTTGCGGTCTAAAGGAGAACATTTCTGCAAATACCAGGCAACCAGGGGCCTGTTCCATAAACAAGTTTACCAAATAAGCCAGCTTTATTTTAGTTAGTCTGACTTAATGTCAGTTAATTTGGTTTGAAATAAGTCAGACTATCTGCCAAAAGCCTGGCTTATTTGGTAAACTTGTTTTATGGAACAGGCCCCAGGTCAATTACATCAAAGGGATGCTTTTAGTAAAACCTGGCAGTAGTTTTTAATATCAATAATTGGGTCCTGTTAGCACGATACTGTTATAAAATCACTTTATTTTTTTTCTTTGTGATGATAGTTTACTTGGCCCCTGTCATAACTGTTGTAATCAATATGCAATATTGCATTATGCAAACGAGATTATAAAAAAGGGGCATAATATCCGCAACATTTACATAGAGACTACTTTCAATAATTATATTGTGTCTCCTAATGCACATACTATCATAGCTGATTAGAAAATAGATGAAATAATATAAGATAAAACAAGTCCCAGAATTTGTTGTTTTTGGTAGATTTTCAAAAAGAAAAAGTTTTTAACATGAAAAGGCGCACACATGGCAGATCAATGTGCTTTTGTAGGAAGAATGATTTTGAGTTGTATAATTTTGGGGCTGGGTTATGGTGACCACATGCATGACATAGATATGCAACAAAGGCGTAAAATTTTATGAGACGAGGTCCCAAAGTATTTATCTTCACAAGAAGAATACCTGCATGCCTTAGTATGAGTAGATGACTTGGGATGCAACATTGATTAAACCCTAAGTTCCCAGCAATAAAAGGTGGAATATTAATAATTATAATTAGTCCTTTTACAAAACTACAAGGTTCATATTTTTGCTATTAAACCCTCAAGTACACTTGCCTCATAAATGCAGATTTTATAAATATATATATATATATATATATTACATATTGAGGGACAAGTTAAATATATTTTTTTTGCAACTGAACTTTTGAACCCAAAACTTAAATGCAAAATCATATACTGTAACCCCGAAAAGCGACAGGTCTGTAAACATCTACTTTCCCTAAACTTGTGGTTCTGGCATCTCTCATTAACCTCGTATTTTCTGAGTAGTTCAAAAACTTTAGTTGTCTCAAAGCCTGCATTGCGGAAAACTACGTGTATTTTTACTACAAGTTACCCTCTCATGCATCCTATGAACATGAACTTGTGCTATTCTTGGCAGTGGCCCATCACTCACGAAGGAGAGTTGCCCCACTGAGGAACAGCAAAGAAAACACAGCTGAAGGAACAAACTCTGCATTACTTTGCATGAATCAATGAGAAAATTAACCAAAAGCATGGCAAATTAGCAGTTTTGACCCATTTGAGTAACTTTCCACTGTGACCATGGCCTTCTCATGTGAGACTTAACCAACCCAGATTGGCATGGGTGTCTCCTGTCTACACCACAGTGATGTTCAATGAGCAGATTTGTTCAAACAGTGAGCTGTTGTTGTCTTATGACCAACAGAGAGGTCCACTTCAGAAGGGGTTTTGTAACCACAGAGAAGTGGGTCAGCAGTGGAGGTGGTACCGATGATGAACAGCGGCTGTTTTTGTGCAGACACCCACGCCAGTATCCCCATGGACCAGAGTCAAACTGGCCCAACTGTATCAACAATGTCGCATTGCTGCCACACTTCATGCAAAGGTTCATGGACTGAGCACGTGTTGACAAATCTTGAGGTTAGTGGTGGAGCCTCTCCACATAAGCACGCTCAGAGATGCGGTTCCACTAACAACATTCCTTAATTTATTACTCACAATCTCCGGTCTATTGAAATACAAATTCAATCACAAGTTTAAATTTGGCTCCTACAGCACAAGTAAAAAACCTAAAAGTCAGCTTAAAATTAAACTTGACCCTGTTAATTTTCTAAACCCCATTTAAGAACTGTAAGCAATTGATGAGGCTGTGAAAGTGGACTATGAAAGTGGTGTGAAGTTTATCACCCCTGACAACCCCTAGTTACATTTAACTGCCTTTTTCAAGACAAAAGCTTTAAATCACAAGGGGTATGACTAATATATTTTATGTGGTACAGCAAAACACCACAAAAAAAGCTTGTTTTTTACCACAGACATTTAATTAAAAAAGGATGATGAAACCAGAAGTGCTAAAGTTCTAGCTAATTTCCATGTTGTGGTCTACAAAAATAGAACATGCCTAGTTTGAGTTCACCCACAAGACTCTAAAAATTTCACCACTTTAATATGTTTGATGTTTTTGTTCTTGCCTTAAATACTTCAGTTTTTAAACTGAAGCCTCTCATGACATGATCACAGTTTAATCTCACTGTATTTGGGTGGAATTTATCTTTCATTTAGTAACAAACTCTAGTTCACTGAGATATTACTTAAGACATCGCCAATAAAGGAGTGGTTCTGCAGGTGGTGACCACAGACCATTTCTCAGTTCCTATGCTTTCTGGCTGATGTTCTGGTCACTTTTGAATGCTGGCGGTGCTTTTTGAATGCTAGTGGTAGCATGAGACGGAGTCTACAGCCCACACAAGTGGTTCAGGTAGTGCAGCTCATCCAGGATGGCACATCAATGCGAGCTCTGGCAAGAAGGTTTGCTGTATCTGTCAGCGTAGTGTCCAGAGCATGGAGGCGCTACCAGGAGACATGCCAGTGTACATTTATGTGTGTAGTGTATGTATGTGTGTACAGAAATAATTACCATCCAAAAAAGAAAAATGAAACTTGAATCAGGCATATCTTCATTTCTTTAAAAAGAGAGGCTGCAATGTTTCAAATGGAAGATGTTTGACGTAATAATTCTGAGATTTATATAACAGTCACATTTTGACAGTATTAGTCCCCACGGGCAAAGGTACTTAACAATAATTCTATTCAGAGTGCCAGTAAAATATGACTTGCATAGTTTTAAATGACCTAATTCTATCTCGGTCTCATATTTGAGGTTTTATTTCATCTCTGACCTGCAATCGACCCAAGATTCAGTCAGTGTCCTCCAAGATCAACCAAAGCTAATATGTTAGAGGAAATGAATGCAAACCCGCCCTGTTATTCAAGTCCAGAGTCTGAAGTCATCCTGCAAAGCCAAAAAGAAAAACATTCCCTAATTTACCTAAAGAACTCAATGCAGTGGATTAGACTCTGCTCGTGCAAATTGTGTGCCAATTTGTTTTAGAGGCCTATTGAGTAAGACCTCTTGAGTGTATAATGTTTCTGCTCACATACGCATCACATTGTGCCTCCAGTAAACCAACAAATGAGGGCAGCACATGACAACAGATCCTTAAAATGTTTTCTGTATATCATAATGGAAGAACTTTTTTTAAAGACTTGATGTTTTACAGAACGTAGCATCATATTCTTGAATTTGAGCCATTAAAAGTCACTACGGAATGGCTAAATGGCAATTTTTTGGATCTACATCTTTTATTGGTCAACACTTTTCCTCTGTTTAATTGTTGCAAGCACTGTGGTTTTTAATTTATCTATTTGTTTTATAATTATCCGTAAACATAACCCACTAATAATAATTTAAACGAATGTGTTTTATTCAACCTATATCTAGTACTAATCCTATACACTTTTAGAAAAAAAAAGGTACAAAAGCTGTCACTGGGATGGTACCCTTTCAAAACATATTTTGTACCTAATTATTTACCACTAAAGTATTTATTTTAGGGTCACTTTACTAGTTGCTAATAGGGCTGGACAATAATTCGATGTCAATATATATCGCAATAGAATTTTTTTCAATATGATTTCGATATACATTTGAATATACATTTATATGTTCAATATATATATATATATGTACCATATCGCCTAATCTTCATTTTCATCATGCATGTTTTGTTTGAATATTAGATATTCGATATAAAGATTGATTACATACAGGAACTTTTTAAAGAAAAAAAAAACAGGCAGCACACATTGTGCTTGTAAATCACATAATCTGACCAATGAGAATAAAGTGTGTCGTCATCAAGGCTTTCGCAGCCGATTTTGA
>JAUYWG010000006.1:761179-784657 GCA_034779775.1 Enteromius afrohamiltoni
GATCTTTAAGTCCATCTCATGAAAAATCGGAGCAGAAACAAAGGTGTTGCGTTTATATTTTTGTTGAGTGTATATGACATGAACACACATGAAATTATCACACTGTACCTCAATTGGGGCATGCAAATCTAATGAACCCCCAAACTTATAATGTTCGGTCAAATCATGTCTGCATGGGAAATGCTGTCAGTGTAACAGTTTGTCTGTTCTTTCTGCAGTCGCCTACTAAAGCTGTGTATAATGCAAGACACTGGAACCAGCCAGAGCCAGAAGAGCTGCTGCCCATGCCCCCATCACGATCTCAGGCTCCTCCAGTGAGTATAACACCAAACGCAGAATATTCCATCAAACACTACATGCTCCTACACACAGTCACAACTTACTTTAGAAAGCGCTTCAGCACAAAAACCCTGAACCCTTTGATGCCACTTGAATGCTTTTTTTTTTTTTTTTGCTCTGGTGTCTCCCCAGACATTGAACAGTGATAGTTTAGCACCAGAACTCAACTCATCCTTTTTTCTTTTTTTTTTTCCTTTTTTTTTTTTTGTCTTTTTAATAATGACATTGGTTCAATATTCATATACATTTAGCAAATGCTTTTATCCAAAGTGACTTACTAATGAGTACAATAAAAGAAATCTAAATCAACAAAAGAGCATCAAAATGGCATGTATTGTATGAATTTTCTGGAAAAAAAAACTAAACCATTTGTACTTTTTGTTCTATGCACCTACTTTGCTGTTGCTAAATACAGCATTCTCTACAACAGTAACCTAAAACTGTGACTAAAAAACAATTTTGGGGTGTGTTTCCCAAAAGCAACTGGTTGAAGTTTCAGTTCAGTTCACCGAAACTTGAAACTGGTTAGTGATGGGTGCTTTCGAAACCCTGCTTAAAAAGCTAAAAACTTTGCGAATATGTTGTTTGTAAATTACTGGTTCTCAGCTCTTATCAAACTGATTTCAACAAACAGGGCTTCGTTACGTCATACCTTTTAAATTAAAATCTCTTGAAAAGCTTTCACCCATTATTGATTCTGCTCTTAGTTAACATTAGCCAGCAGACTGGACATCCTGGTTGAAGTATTTTCAGAGATGAAGCAAGTTATTGCATTTTGCTGAAAGATTGAAACAAAAAAACAACCCATAACTGACCCCGATGAATCATTCACCATTAAAGCAGAAACGTATGTTAATAATGAATTTTAATGTGCCTCAAACACGACCCCATTATGCAGTTGTTTTCCAACTAGTATCCTCTCCCTTGCCTTCTACATGTGCCATCCAGACACAATCAACTTAGCCAGCCTGCATCTGTTGCCAGCATTGAAGCCCACTGTAAATTATGCACACTTACAGATATGCTTACACTTCACTTGAACTGTTTCTAAGGATTCTCATTAACGCAGCGCCTCCGTTGCTACTGTTCCTTTATACAAGGCCACAGATATTAGTATTTTCAAAACATTGCATTATTCAGTATATGTATGTGGCGCTTGGCCGTCTTGGGAGAGTTTTATTTAGCAGAGTTGCTGTTGGTCGTGGATTTGGCCTTTTAGTCATTGCAGCATGATGAATCTACAATGTTCTGTAGCACTATCTTTAGTCGTTATGTTGCATAACCAGCAGTGGGTCGTTGTTGGCAGCTCAGTGCTATACGTGATTCAGCTCTGCAGTGCTTCCAAACATGCGGTTATGCTTTAATTCTGAATTGTCGCTCTTGCACAGACCGCTTCATCGGGAGGCAGCAAAGAGTCGAACTCGCACAAGGACGACGGAGTGTTTAAAGCTCCAGCTCCTCCTCCCAAAGTCATCAAGTCCGTCACTGTCCCCACAGAACCTTACCAGGACATGGTCACTGCACTCAAATGCAGGAAAGAACACAAGGAGGTGAGTGCAAACGCATGTGATTTGACACCCGTAGATCCTTGCCACTTAGTATGCAAATCATGTGTATTGTCTACCAGTGTTGGTGGTAACGCTTTAAAAGTAACTCAAGTTACGTAATATTACTTTTTCCAAATACTAGTAAAATAACGCATTACTTTTTAATTTTAGAGTAATATAACTGAGTTACTTTTCCAAAAAAGTAACGCCAGTTACTATGTTTTCTTATTTATTGACTGACAAGTCTCCTGACCCAGAAATACAGAGGCATTGTACACGATGCGTGAATACAGTGTAGCTCTAGAATGTGGATGTGTGTTAATTTATCTCACTCAGATAACTGAGTGAAAACAGAAACCTGCAATAATTAAATTAAACAAATGTATTTAATCCCATTTTATTAATCAATGGCTTTGCTGCTGCCCTTTAATGATCCAGTTCGACCATACATACAAGCAAATATGACTTCAAAAACTATTGTGCTTTTGTTTTTGTTTTTTTTAATTGCTGAAGAGTATTGATCTTTCTTCTGTATTCTACTTTACAGATATGAATTTACTTTTTCTTCAGCTTGAGGTTTATTTGTGACACTTTTTGTTGTGCTTTTACCTTTGTTTTTAATATTAATTCTGCTATAGCAAACACTCAAGAATTGCACATATTTCAAAATTAACGGAAAAGTAAGCAAGGCATTACTTTCCATAAAAAGTAACCAAGTAACGTAATTAGATCCGTTTTTTTTTAGGTAGTAATGCAATAATACAACATTGTATGCAATATTGTAATGCATTACTTTCAAAAGTAACTTTCCCCAACACTGTTGTCTACTGCCTTTCTATTTTAAAACAGCATGATAAACGTACGAGTATTAAAGGGTTAATTCACCCCAGAATGAAACTTAAGTCATTACTTGCCCTCATGTTGTTCCAAACTCGTAAGACCTTCGTTCGTCTTCAGAACACAAATTTTTGTTGAAATCGGAGCGCTGCCTGACCCTCCGTAGACAGCAACACAACTGAAATGTTCCCAGAAAATACACTGGTAAAACACATCATGTGACATCAGTGGCCAAATTCATTTTTGCAGCACTAAGAGAAAGAAAAGAAAAGAAAAATAAAAGTACTCAAAAATGAAGTACTTAACATATTTGACATGATAGTCATTGTTTACACTTAGGGGAAAACATGCGTATGTGCTGATGGTGGAAGACGTAAACCGAATTTGAGCCTCTGATGTCACATGGACTATTTTACCGATGTATTGAGTATGTTTCTGGACCTGGGAACATTTCAGTTGTGTTGCTGTCTGTGGAGGATCAGTTAGCTCTGAATTTTTATTAAAAAAAATATCTTAAAGGAATAGTTCGCCCCAAAATGTTTTACTTTCCCCGAAGCCATCCTAGGTTTCTTTTTTCAGAGTTCTGGCTTCTTGGCTGACCTGTGACATTAGCGTCAGTTGTCATATGAGTCAGAAATTAGTCAAGAAGCCAGAATTCGTCGCTCTAGCCAGCAGGTGACGGTAATGCACCTTGAAGCTGTATGCCAACTGCCATTAAAATACAGAGGAGGAACTCTGCGCTCAGTCATTTACGTTTTAGGTTTAAAACTAGAAATATTTTTGTTTATGAAACCCCAAAGACATGTGATAACCCCCTGATGGCGTATATGTGCATTTTTACGTTGCTGTATCTGCGGATATGTCAGATGTACAGCACTTCAAAATAATGAGCACTATCCACCAGCATTATCAAGCTTGGAAGACCCAGGATACATTTTTAAAAACTCTGTTTGCGTTTTTTGAAAAAAAGTCATAAACACCTAGGATGGTTTTGGGGTGATTAAAATATGGGGTAATTTTCATTTTTGGCTGAACTATTCCTTTAATCTGTGTTCCAAAGATGAACGCAAGTCTTGGTTTGGCTTGGTCAAGGTTTGAAATGACATGAGGGTGAGTAATTAATTTGAGGGGAACTAACCCTTTAAACATTTTGGATGTAGTATGCTAGCTATCACTTTAATTCAATAAGTGCTATTTAGTAATCATTATTTTGGAAACTATTTTTTTTTCTCCCCCTATCACTTCTGAAAAAAGGCTATTTTTTTCACTCTCATTTCTGAAAAAAGGCTAATGTGCATTGAGTACAGAGGCTGCTGAGTTAAAAGATTTGTAATGTACTAGACATTTGAATATTTGGCAACTTTATATTAAAGGCCCTAGCAGGAGCCAATTAAATTTGAAAGTCAGTGGCGTGGAACCAATGATAAAGGAATAAAGCTTTAATCTTAATGTGCATACAAAGTAGTGCAGCTGATTTTCAATGAATTTGGAGTTGGAAAGTCTCAGTGGCAGCATATTGAAAACGCTGGCATGATCATAAGGACTGTCAATACTAAAACAGAGATCTTTTGATGGAATCCAGAAAGCACTGATGTTCTGTGGAGTAATTCTGACTGTGGGTGTTAAACACGTTGTTCAGGCCCACCTACAGTCTTCACTTCTTCACTACTTGCCCATTGAATCTCTTTCCATCTAAGCTGCAAGCCTTTCGGGTTGTTTCCAGACCACCCTCATTTTATTAGAACACTGTTTTGTTGTCTTGGTTTGACTGCAGGCTAACATTATCAACGAATTATGAAAAATATATTTGCTGGCCTTGTGAGATTAAGTTTCTTTTGTGTGTGCCGTTTGGAACGAAATTTAAACCGCTCGAGGCAACTGACTTTTAAAAATGTATTTATTCTTTTTTAATATTATTGTAATTAAAGCGTTTTTTTTTTTGTGGTTCGTACCAAATTTCAGTAAGGCTTGTCGATGAATGTTCGATACACACACACGGGCCATTTGTCCACTCTGCTTAAAGTGCAGTGACACAAACTTTCCTGAATTGTGTATAATATTAAATCTTTATATTCACTGAAACTGAAAAGAATATATCCATCATGATATTTTACACTTGATTTCTCTTTCTCTACAGCTGTACACCGTTGTTCAGCATGTGAAGCACTTCAATGACGTGGTGGAATTTGGCGAGAATCAGGAGTTCACAGATGACTTTGAGTATCTTGCCACTGGTCTGAAGACTGGTCAACCCCTTAATACACGCTGCCTTAGGTGCAAAAACCATTCTATCAGTGTATTTTCAAACCATTCCCCAATATTTTAAATATGGCTTGATGTTTGTATTTGCAACAGGCTCGGTGTGTCCTAATTACAATCCTGTTGTGTTTGTGTGCAGTGTTATTAGTTTGGCCACACGGTGCGCCATGCCCAGTTTCAGGATGCACCTGAGGGCTCGTGGGAAAGTGGCTCAGGTCTTTAAAACGCTCAATGATGCACCTCAACTTCCAGTAAGTCAAGATATTTTGACTTTTCTGAAAGCTTCATCGCTTGATGCATCATGTCTAATAAATTGTACTTCCTGTCCTTGCACCTTTCTTTAGAATCTAGCTCTATGCACGGCCTCTCTGATGTACATTCTCAGCCGAGACCGTTTGAACATGGACCTGGATCGGGCCAGTCTGGATCTAATGATTCGTTTGCTGGAATTAGAACAGGACAAATCAATTGCTGATCAGCTAACAACAAAAGAGATGAACAAAGTAAAAGAAAAGATTCGCAAACTCTGTGAAACCGTCCATAATAAGCATCTCGACTTGGAGAATATCACGGTAAGCTGGAGATGAGTTGTGCTTTGCTATTGGCCGGTGTTTCTTGCTGCAGTGTGGTGGTTCTGTTTGTTTAGATCTTACAACTTTCCTGTCAAGGATTTTCACTTTTTTTTATTATTCCATGTGGATGAGGGAATGTACAGTTTTTTTTGTTTTGTTTTTTTTTCTTCAGAAAGGTTGTTTCTGCTCCCTCTAGTGGATACACTTCATTGGTTTTTTTTAGTTTTTTTTTTCAAAATCTATCAGTTAGGGTTGTTCCAACAGCCAAAAAAATAGTTAAAGAATAGTTCATCCCAAAACATTTTTTAAGCTTCAGAGAAAGATTTGATTTGGAATATCTTCTGAATCTCTACAATAACTTTGGGAAAAATCGACAAATTTAATTCATAAGCAGAAAGTCTTGTACCCTGAAATGTTCAATTATCTGTTGTCATTGGTGTCGATCAGCAACCGCATAGCAGCACCCTTGCAACTACCCCAAGTACCCTAGCAACCACACATCAACACTATAGAAACCACATGGAAACACCGTAGAATGTAATAATCTACTTCTAAAATTTATCTAATTTAAGATTAATCTAGTTAAAACTAGGAATGTTCTTTTTAACCGTTAACTGACCGATTTGAATTTTGACCGATTAATACAATCAGTTAAATGGTTTAAAAGGTCGTTTTATTTATTTATTTCAGTATTTTACCTACTTATAGTCTATATAAAATTGTGTTGAGTTTGTATTTGAATTGTATATTGTATTAAGTTATGAACATTTTATTGCTGCTGTCGGTTAAGGAAGATTTGATAAAAGAACTCGTGCCTTGATTGGATCCTGTCATGTCAGAAAGTGACTTTTAAGGACGTTGCCATCTTGGACATTATTTGGGTCATCTTGCTAACTTTTTTCTTTTGTTTTCTTGATTTATTATTTATGCAAAATAGCTATACGTTTCTCGTATAGGCCTATTTATCCTTTATAATGTTTTTTCTCTGGTCGCAAAAGTGCTGCAGGTGTATGATATGAAATAGATGTGATCACGTAAATCTTCGTCTTCATTGTTTGCTAGTTTTTGCGCATGTACAATGAATCTTTTTTAACGGGTCACAGGTGCTTAACCTTTCTAATTGAATGAAATTCTCATTTTAAATAATGTTGTCAGTTAACCGGGTAGTAATCGGTGAACGAGCTTCAGTTGTTGGTTATGAGAAATAACCGAAATGAGCATCCCTAGTTAAAACCATGGTGAGCAGGGCGTAAGCAGTGCATATTTTTTCGGCGCCCATGTTAACATATGACAGCATTCACACAGCACACATGGACGGCAGCGTGTAGCAGGAGCGGCTGTGCCACGATAGTTTCGGCGCAGAGTCTATTTTTTCTGGGCCGCTTATACGCTTAAATTCAAGTGACAGTGCATTGTTCTTGATTCTAAACTGATGATCTAAAAGCTCAATTCAGAACATTACCTCACGTAAAGTGCATACAGTGAATCAGCGATTCGATGACATGCTAATCGTAATCAAACTGAACCGTGAGACCAGTGTAGATTCATACCCCTACTAAAGAGCGGGGGAAAAACGCCCAGAAAGAATTAATTGCAATTTGGTAGTATCTGTTGAGAGGTTTTGTTCAAATAAAGGTGTGATGTATGCAATCTGTTCTTTTTTTTTTTTTTTTTTTTTTTGCCAAACTAAATCTGCAAGCAAACAATGCATTCTCTTGATATTTGCTCATGTAATAGTGCAATAATTCTAGTATAATGTTAAATAAATACAATTACTCTAATGATATTTTGAGCAGAACAATCATGATAAACTGTTTAAACTTCATCTTATCACTTTAGCTTATTAAACTTCAGCTTATTTACAAGTGGATTTTGTTGAATATGGCAAATGTTGCAAAAAAGTTTTGTTTAAAGGCAAGGAACCCTTTCTCAGAGTGGGTTTAGTGTGCTGCTGACAGTGTAGTTTTTATAAGCTGCTCTCACAGGACAAGTTCAAAAACAGCTGGGTGGAACACATCACAATGAAACAGAATTTAAGGATTTTAAAATTTCAGCTGTTATGACACACTGTTTTTAAATTGTGCTGAAAATGCTGACATTTAAAAAAAAAAAACACGCCACTTGTAAAGGATATCTTACTGGAGCATGTGCACATAGACCAGCAATTAAAAAAAAAAAAGATACACAGGCAAAACATAATGCAATCTGTGTGAACGCTCGCTTAGACTGTTAGCACACTAAAAAAAGCGGCATGATAAAACCCTCTCCAAGAAGTCTCTGTATTCATACATAAATTAATTGAAAACAAAATATTTACTTGTTTTCATGTTTTCACAGCCAGTTTCAAGAGCTTTTTATATTAAGTTGTGTTCTTTGCATTTCTCGCCCTCTATTTACATTTGTTTTAATGCTCTGTTTAGCAAATAGAACGTTTACATTTGCATAATGGAGTCATTAAAGCTGAATGTATCTTTTATAATGTCTTTCAGACTGATTGTGCATTGTCTTTTTCTCGGCAGACGGGACATTTAGCGATGGAGACATTGTTATCGTTGACCTCGAAGAGAGCGGGGGATTGGTTTAAAGAAGAACTCCGGCTTCTGGGAGGCCTGGACCACATTGTAGATAAAGGTCTGATCTACTAAATATCTGATTGTTATCCATTATTTGTTAAAATTGTGTTATATGGTATTAAGTGATGAACATTTTATTTGCCTAGGTTTCACATAAATGCGTATTATAATAAGATACTTGTGAGAGTGATTTTAACACCTGTGTGTGTTTTCCCCACAGTTAAAGAGTGTGTGGAGAACCTGAGCCGAGAGGATGATAAGGAGAACCTAGTGGAGTCATTGTGGGGGGCTGAGAGATGTTTGCGTGTTCTAGAAAGTGTAAGTTTCATACTCAATTATGCATTTGAGTTGAGATTGTCATGTAATCTAAAAGTAGAAGTAAACACGTGCAGTATAAAGTACTCTGAATGAGTTGGAACAGTGCGAATCCAGACAGTTTGCCCTTGAATATGCAAATCCATTTACACGGGTTACCAAGATTTCAGTCTAAATTCAC
Source organism: Enteromius afrohamiltoni (assembly GCA_034779775.1). NCBI lineage: Eukaryota > Metazoa > Chordata > Actinopteri > Cypriniformes > Cyprinidae > Enteromius > Enteromius afrohamiltoni. Next base: position 769,803 of record JAUYWG010000006.1, read on the forward strand.
ATACATTTCAGCATTAGTATAAAAATGAGAGGTATGTTTGCTTTATAATTTTTACAATAAAATATATTCTACTTCATGTAAAATAGGGCAAACATTTTACATATTTTTTTACGTCCAGCTTCATCACATCTAAAATAAGTTGTTTAAAGCCTATACTTTAATTAATTTTTCTTAAATATATACATGCGCGCGTGTGTGTATTTTATATTTATATATTGTGTAGACAGCTTTTTTTAATGCTATTGCGTTTGGCAGTAATTAAGGGTTAGTACGATTCTGGTCATGTTAGGGTTTGGGTGATGTAAACCTCAGTAGAGTTTGCTAAGAGATAAACAGACTGCATTAACCTACTGTAGAATGAACGACAGAGTATATCTCTGCTGGGCCAATTTAGAAGACGATTATTTTTTTGAACTTATTTTTAATTTGATATTCACCAATACAGGTAACCGTTCACAATCCAGAAAACCAGGCCTACCTGATCGCTTACAAGGACTCTCAGCTCATAGTGTCTTCAGCAAAGTAAGTGCCTCTAAAAGCAAAGCAGTTGTCTATCTGTAGTTTTACAGTAATATAGCAGTACACTTGTCATGTTTTCCTGATTGTTTTGGCAGGAAGCCCCTGATAGTGTGTGGTCAGACAGGGTGCAGGTTAACCGCTAGCTTTCCTCATTACAGCAGACAGCCTCCAGACTCATTAACAACCCCAACAGCAACAGGAACACTTTATCAACAACACCAGCTGCCAAGACCATAAGCGCAGAGCTGCTGTGCCAGAGAACACCATGCTGACTTTTCCTAAAGAGGCCAATCATTTCAAACCTTAATGAGATGCATACTGTCTTAAGTGTCCAACTTCAGACCACTTAAAAGTATAGTTAACCATAGTCACTTAGTCTCACGTGTCATTCCTCACACATCCTATTTAACCAGGAGCCTTCAGCTATAAAAAAAGCACGTCCATCTGAATCTGATGTTGAACTTCATGTTGCATGTATGAGAGATTAACACTAAATAAGAGCATTTAATCTGTTTTTACAAAGCTATCGCATCAGATTGTTTGTTTATACATTTATTTTACAGGGTAAACTCTTTAGAGTTACATGGGAGCAAATTTGTTCCAACAGTAAATAAAAAAAAAAAACACTGTTACTGCTTTTCCACAGCTTTCTAAAAAAGCATAGATTGTGGCTGTCTGATGGGAGAAGCAAGTCAAATGTACACCAAGTTAGAAAGAAACCCACTTGCAGAGCCCACTAAGACATTACAATGTATATACAATGATAATTATTGCAGATATACTTTATCTCTTTCTGTAGTATACAGTGCAATGAGTCATATTGAATGAATTGCATGAATGATAATCTTATGTTAGTTTCGAAGCAATCCGAACAATTTCATGGCAGATGATACAAAAGGACGGAGAAAAAGTTGCATTGCAGAAAAGCTTACACTGAAGGGGGAAGTAAAGCAATATCTAGAGCTCAGAATGTAATAGAGATGCTTTTTAATTTTTGGGGGGATTTGGGTGACTAACAGTCCACTTAGCGAGTCGAATAGCAACACTAAAAACCACTCACATAGAAACTTTAGCAGCCATAAAGCAATGCCGTGGCGAGCATCTATAACATCCTAGCATATTTGCAGCAAATTACGTGGGCAAGTACTGATCACATTTTCATAAAATGCAAAAATCGACTTTCCACGTGAGAGCACATTTAGGCATCTGTTATGGTAAATGTAGCTCATACTTGTCCGCTTGAGGCAGTCTGGCCTCTCTTCCGCTGCTAATGTAATTACGAGCTGGTCCAGCTCTCTAGGTGGGGTCAGACCCTTCAGAGTGCACAGCGAACCAAACACGGGTGCTCAGGACTGTGAAGAGGATCGTGATGAGTCAACAAAGTCAGCTCACATACACACACACTACTGGAAGAGCTCGTTCAGCTGGCTCTAATTCAATTAGAGAGTACGGCAGGATTGCATTAATGACGACCCCACTAATATATGAATACATGAACCTCTACCTCCATTTCCCATCTCGCTCGCTAATGACCTCTCATTATGCTAAGCGCATTAGTGGCATTTTGCATGAAGCTGGTCGTACTGTAGCGCATGTGCTGTGGATGCAGGCTCCCTCTCTCTATTGCTATCTCACTCTCTCACACACACACACACACACAAACACACGTCTTGGGGACTAATAGAGGAAGAGCTAAGTTTCCCCCTCTAGAGAAAGCTAATGCAGTTTGTGTTAGTGTCTGCTGACCCTGGCTGTGGCGTAAATGCAATCCATTAGGATGCGCGCACTTCCCGCTGCATCTGTTATCTGAAGGTTTTTTTTTTCTCCATCTTGAGAGTTACTCTGAATGGTCATTATTTAGATGCTGATAGAGCACTTGTAGTACCAGATTTGGTGTTAAAAGTGTCAAGATGCCCCTTATATTCAACTAAATTATCTGTGAAGAGGCTTTGATGGCACGTGATAGGATTTATCAAGGGCTGTTTTTTGTGCTTACAGTAATATATGGTAATAAAAGTACTAAAAGTAGTGTTTCTCAGCTGATTTTGCTGCAGGATATCGTTTTTTTTTTTTTTGTCCAAGATTTCAGTGCATCAAATTTAGTCGTTGTCATATTTTCTTTTACATTCCATGATGTTGTTGTTTTTTTTGTTGTTGTTTGAAGTAGATTTTAGTCTTTTGTGTTTATTTGATGCTAGCTTTTCTCAAACAAAATGGTAAAAAGCTTATCTAAAGATGTCTAAAGCAACGTAATAGCTTTTGTGGAAGCAAATAGATAGGATGAGTACTAAATTTAAGAATGAAATGTTTTTGGATACTTAATCGATAATTTGTTCTAGTTCTTCGAATGGGCATTTCATATTTGTTCTGTCTGTTTGTTTTAGAGCATTACGGCACTGTGAGGAGATGATCCAGAGGTACAGTCGAGAGGTGAACAGAGGACTGTGCTCATCGGGCACGCCGCTGCCCTACTGCAGCAACAGCAACGTGGGCAAAGCAGTAGAAGACTGTATGCGAGCTATTATCGGAGTCCTGCTAAATCTCACACATGACAACGGTCAGTACAAAGACCAGGGCATTTAAAAACAAACATTCCACTTGGACCGTGAAGGAAAGCACTGTAAATGTTACAATGTTAGAAAATAACTTGCAAAGCTACTCTTAAAGAAATAGTTAACCTAATAATATTCTGTTGCCAATTACTTATGGCTTGATTCCACTGGGTGGTATGGGACAATACATTATTGTACAATTTTGGACGAAACGGGTGTGCATTGGCACTGCCCTCACGATTCGATTCGCTTATAATTATTCAAGTAATTATTCGATTCAATTCGATTCTATGATGCATTGCGATCCATCAAAATTCTACTGCACACAAGGCACATTTTTCATCAGTCATGAGGCAATACAAGCAGATATTAAATAACAGATTTTGTTGGCTGCTATGTGTCTCCTGTATCTTTGACATAAAAGTTATTAAATTAAATAAAATGTAATTAAATAAAACGGTACAGGGTATTGGATATGGCATTTTCAAACCTGAAAAAGAAAACAATCAAAATCAGTGCATTGAATGAGAAATGTTTCTCTTCTCTCTGCTTAATAACCATTTGAAATTAAATAAATAGAGCAATAAAATAACAGCCACCTTTTTTCAGCAGTGAACATAAATATTTTTTTTACACACAGTAAAATAGCAGCTCTAAGACAGGCCACTTCCTGAAGTCCTGTGCAAATATTAAAATAAGTAGCACTGTTTTAACAACAACCACCCAGGAATAAAAATATTCAGTGCAACAACACACAGTAACCACTTATTACTATAAGCTTGGAAATTTTCAAATAAGCAATCTTGATAAATTAACCTAATGATTTGAGTTATAAACATTTACATTCTTGTCTGAAAACGACATTTCATGACACAGTAACTGTACTTTTTTGAAAATGATTTTGAGCAATGACGTTTCAAAAGTTCAACAGTCTTTGTGGAAATATGTAAAAACGTGTATGGACAGCAGCGGAAAGAGTGAAGTATGCTTTCCCCCCTTGTATCATGTAAAAGTGACAATTCTAGTCAACCAGTTAGCATTCTGTTCCGTTTTGGTACCTTTTGCTTTGCTAGGTACCCCACTGGAAGGGTACCAAAAAAGTGGAACGGTAAGGTTTCGCTATTTTTGGTATTATTCAAAACTTCTGACAAAGGAAGCGGACATAATTGCGTACCATACTGTACAGATCTCAGTGGAAACGAGCTATTAAACTCATTCATTATAAGAATCTAAATTATTGGTTATGCGTCAGTTGAAAGCACCATGAGAAGATGAAACTACATCCACCTGACAAGGGAGCTTTAGTGAAACCCTTTTCTTGACCATGATAAAAAATGAGTCTTAATGCATAAGACATGGAAATGCGCTTAGCTCTTTTTAAAATTATGCCACAGATTCTGCGTTCTCAGCATACAAACTGATTAACCAGCAATATAATTCCTAATTGGTTATTAATATCAAATACTTATTATAGACTTAATAACATCGCTGCTTTTAGTTCTTTACTCCCCAGCACTGAACTATCAATGGACTATAAATATCAAAGTATATTTATGAAGTGGTATGCATTAAGTGTTAGCATATACTTAGTACACTCAGATTACTCTTGTGCCTTGATTTCTTTAAACGAATTATTGGTCCACAAGTAGCAACACTAGATGGTGTGTCCTTCTTGTGATTATACATGTAATACAGAGTAATATTAATCAGCTACATGTTCGTACTTATATAGTTAGGGTTAGGATTAGGATTTGGCTAAGGCTTACTTGCATGTAATTATATGCTCAAAGTTAAGTGTTTCTAGAGAAGAAAATAGAAATGTGTTGATAAGCACCTTTGTGAGGGAATTAAAAGATTCCAGTTCTTTCTGCAGACACTGGACAAGGATGAAAGCTGTATTGAAATTTAAGACAATTGAGACTACGATTTGCTTGCATTTTAACCACCTTTTTTCACTACTGCAAAGTGTTTTTACAGACAAAGGTTCTCCATTTTCAGCACAAAGGCTTAACTAATCAGTAATGAAATTCATTATTAGATATTGATTAGTCATTAACGACCTAATAACTTTGATGCTTTTTAGTAGTTACTTCCCAACAGTGAAATGTAATATGCATTGGAAGCTGTTCAGCTGAACAATCAGGCAACTGGACCACAGCGGCCGTCTCATTACATTATGCATTGTAGCACGTTTGTTATTCTGCTTTTAAAAGGCTTAAAGTCAATAAGAGTGTCTTGGCTTTCTTGCGTGGCCTTTGTTCAATGTGCCAAATGGATTTCTGTTAGCTGTGCTGCTTTGGCGAGCTGCTCAGTAGTATTGCTGCCAAACCCTTCAGCATAATGCAGGAGTACTCGGTCATAAGCCAGATGTGAGCAGCTTGGAGAACAACAGTCAAGAGAAAATCCCTGATTAACTAACGCTGAACTCGTTTGCGCAGCACCCATTGAATGCGTTTCTTTCTGTCTGTAGAATGGGGCAGCACAAAAACGGGCGAGCAGGAGGAGTTATTAAGCACGGCGCTGCACTGTGTGCTCAGGGTCCCACAGTACCTGCCGCAGGAGCGGAGGTTCGATATTAGAGTCCTGGTGAGTACACAGCTCTACTAATATCGCTCAGTGTTGGTATACATTCAGTGAGCACCAGCAGTGTCCACTAGGAGTTCTTCAAGCAGCATTACAAGTGGAAAATTCATCATGTGATCGCATTTATTATAGGGCTATTATAAACCAAATAATTGCTTTTAGATGTTTGTTTCTAAGGTTTTTTGGTAACACGACACAGTTACGCCTATTAGTTGCCTGTTAGGGTGCATATTACTATAATATTAGATATTTATTAGTTATTAGCTATTTATTTGTAAAACACCTCTTAGAATTTTTGTGAATATTGTTGAACATTTCTTTCGCAATGTTGTCGTTTTTTTAAGGTTTTAAAGCATTTTTGTACAGCATATTGAGATAACCTATGTATTATGTTTATTAGGCGTCTGTGAATGTTTTTTTTTTGTTCGATTAATCGCACCTCCACACATTAATTGATCGTCAACATAAGATATTTCAAATGTTTTCTTTTTTTTGCTAATACAAGTTAAATGCATTTTTTTAATGTAAAATAAAGTGTCTAATTGTAACCATTCAACAATAGATTTGAATAATGTTAGCATGCCAACAATAAGCCAACTACAGAAGATCAGACTGCTGTTTTTTTTATCATTTACAACAATTATAGAACATGATCAACATTACAGACTAAATAAATGTAAACAATAATACTTCATAAACTCATAACAAATGTACCATTTGGCTTTGCTTTCATTTATAGGAAATAAAACAATGACTTATTACTGATCTGATTTCTTGGACAGAAAAAAATGCTTGATTTTAACATGACTACATTTTCAATTTAACAGTTTTTTGTTTAACATGCTGTATTTTTGAGTAGTTTTATTTATCAAAATTTACACATCTTAAAAAAAAGTAAAGTTAAAATATATTTTTGTTTGTGCAACCAGCTGTCCGTGACATTACTATCAAAGTGAAACCATGTTTTCTGTTGATCTAAATGAGGTGTTTACATTGTATTTGTGTTTGGTTTTAGGGTCTGGGCTTGCTCATTAATCTGGTGGAGTACAGCGCGAGGAACAGACACTGTCTGGTGGAGCTGCAGATGGAGGGAGTTGAAGTCTGGGACTCCATGTGTGTGTCTGACAAAGATAAGTTGCAGACTGAGAGATCTCTCAGTGCCATCGCTGCTCTGGTGAAGGTATATAAACACACAACCATGCACAGAAAACCAACTGCTGCATGGGCACACTTACAGAAAACAGGACCTAGTATTATTGCAGTATTATTATTATTTACACCTGGTATTAAGATGTGTCAGCTGCAGTCTCTCGGTTATCAGATCAGACTGTTAGTGCATGTTTATAGTGCATCAGTGTAAAAGTGATTGCTAAAATAAAGTGTGCAAATTTATGCAAAAAACTGAACATTAATGCATCTGCTCATGAAATGTAAACATGTAATAGAGTAGCATTGGTTTTAGTGGTGGGAAATGAATTCTCAATGATTGAAATATTTTAATGTTTACCTATTTTTTTCTGCTCACTGATTGACTCCGTTTCTGCATGAATAGCTTTTCCTTCAGAGAGAGCATGCAGCCATGTTAGCGGAGGCTGAGACAGATGACTTCATCAATGATCCACCAAAGTCCCAACTGGACCAGAGTGGAGAATGGAAAGAGACCAATGAAGAGATCCAGTGGGTCGCTTCAGAAAACAACAGCACAGAGGACAAGAAGAAGGGAGAGGAGGATGAAGAACTTGATCTCAACAAAGGTAGAGTTTACACCCAGGAACTAGACAAATACAAATAGTTTTTTGCCACGGGTGTTAATTTTGGTTAATCTACAAGCCACTTTGGTGGGTAACTAACTCTACAACACACTAATTTTCAAGTAGCATATTTTATTAGAATTGGAGGGACAGATAAAAGGAAGTCTGATAAATGGATTACCTTCAGTTCTATCTTCTGTTCATCTCAATCTTCAGGGCCACTCATGTACGTTCATGTTAGAGGTTTCTGAGAAAATATTTTTTTTAATATGTGAATGCACCACATGAACTCAGACTCCAAGTCATAGTGCATTTAGCTAGAATCTTAACGCACACTTAGTTCTTATTTTGGGTTTGCACAATTCCAGGTAAATATTATTATATGCAAGGAAATATTATTATAATATAATATTATTATTATAAGACCTTTGTCTTTCTGTGTATTCAGTCTTAATTGTGTAGTTTTGTTTTGGTGTTCAACAAACATAGCCACAGAGTGTGTTTCCTCTTATTGTTTCTTATGTTCTTTTTGAGAAAAACAAAAGCACAAGCCATTATATGAAGTGTTTATGTGTGTTCTGTAAAATAAGGCGAGGCAGTCTGCTTTATTAATGTTGCTTGTTCGTTCTGCATGAGCTTAGATGCTTTTGTTCTGTACTTTATCGTTATTGTTATTTTTTTACATATTTCTTAATGCAACAAAAATGTCCAGGATATAATGTGTGCTTGTGGATATAAACAACTGGTGAAAGTTTTTAAAGGATAATTTAAATTTCATTTTCACCAAGGCTGCATTTCTTTGATCATATATGCAGCAAAAACAGTTTAAAGGCATTGTTAACATTCTAAAATGCATTTGTTGTTGTTTTGTTTTCTGTAATGGCCATTACTTTAGTCTTCATTGTTATGATCCTTCAGAAATCATTATATCATGCTCATGTGGTGATCAGTTATTTTTGGTGCTCAAACAGTAATAACCGTACTCATTATCAGTGTTGACTTTTTGATCAAGTTAAAGAGAACAGCATTTCAAATATAGACCTTTTGCAATATTACAAGTGTCTAAAAGGACGTGATTACATACACACATTGCATTTTGACCAAATTGATTCCTGCACTTCCTTCCTCTGAGCCAAACAGGAACGATTACTGATGCTTAGTCCCACCTCTGTGCATAGATGCAAACTGTCTTACATTTAACCAATAAACATGGCCTTTTGAAACACCGTTGAGGGGTTTCCAATGGAAATTTGAATTAGCACAAAGTGAAAGTAAAGTATATCGTGTGCGTTTGCAAGACAGCACTCTATAAAAAAGCCCAGAAAACACACAAAAAAGTACTTTGACATCAAACAAACCGAAAACAAGGATGAAATTTAGGTGCACTGGAATTTAGGTATTTGCGTTGCGAGGCATTGTCCCGTTAAAATCATACTGATGCAGATACAGTCAGCCAATTATCCATTCATATAATAATAAATATAATAAATAATAATGTTTACTCATGACACTTACTTATAGACATTGTTTTTTAACTTTATTTTAATAAACATAGAATATTCTTTTTTTTTATGAGATAAAAATAAATAAATAAAATGAAAAAGGCCCATTTTGAATAGCCTGTCAAGTAATTATTTTTTATTTTTTTGCTACAGCTCTTCAGCATGCTGGGAAGCACATGGAGGACAGTATTGTGGCGTCATACACTGCACTGCTTTTGGGTTGCCTGTGCCAGGGGAGCCCTGTAAGTAACACACTACTTTCACCTCACCTCAGTGTCACCTTGTGTCTTTGATTCATGGCTGCTGCTCAGAACATGCCTTTTCCTCATAAAGTACAAAAGGGTTTGTTTATTATTAATGTCAGGTATGCACTTAGCTCTGCGAAAACTACTACTGTTCAGCTAGGTACCCTTTCTGTTCCGGACAAGTGACGCATATGCTCTCAGTAGTGGAATGAGGACACAGTGGCTTTAAGGTCAGGACAAACCCAGGCTAGACCAGTAAAGAGTGCAGCGTTTACTGATACAGCGTTTCTGTTGGTAATATTCCTTTTGCTTTTGCAGGGTTTGAGTGTTGTTTTTCAAAATTGTTGTTTTCAAGTTTTAGGGCAGGTATCAGAAGAAAGCCGACTGCGCTGTGTCTGGCAGTATTAATGGATTTTTTTTTCAGGACGTTAATAGGTGGGCTGTAGAATCGGCTGTAATGGACTCCTGTTTCTCTGTCATAACACTCGGTTGCTTTCTGACTGACGTACACGGCCATTATCTGTCTCGCCAATACAAATACAAAAAAGATGCCATTTATATGGTTTATTTCACCCCCTTTTTCTTTAGATGCATGTTTGCACACTTTGAAGGTCAAGTTTGATTCTGTTTTACAAAAACCGATCGACTCCAAATAGGGTTCCTTTAGGAAGGCTCATCTTCATGTTTGCAGCATAGATTCGTGTCAGGGGGCATCAGAAGAGGGAAATATTTGATTTGGATCTGTTTCTGAAGATTGAGTACCATGGAGACTAAGAACACATTGGGGGAAAAAATGATGGCCGCAGAGAGAGCTGCTGCTTTGATCAACAGAAACTTGCTGAAGTGCACTGTAACTTCACAGGAGGAATGAGCTGCTAATGCTGTGTCTCTTTCAGATGAATGTGACTACTGTGAGGGAAAACCTGCCAAAAGGGGATTTTTCAGTCATGACAGAGATGCTGAAGAAGTTCTTGAATTTCATGAACCTTACAGTAAGTGCACAAGAGTTAGCGACTGACCAGTATAGGCTGGCTTATGTTATGGTTGCTCATATCAGTTTTAGTAATTTGATGTAGCAAATTATCACTATTAGTTAAAAAAAAGTTTAAAAAAAACAGAAGGTTTATATAAAAACATATAAAATAGTTGTTATATATAATTTATTATTGTATTTAAATAAATATATTGTATGTAATTACATTTTCCTTTGTTTTTTATTCAGTAATTGAATGAAAGTCTGTAAAAAAGAAAAAAGAAGAGAAAGTAGAAATAAAGATAAAAAATGAAGGAAAAAGTGATTGACTTTTATTCAACAGTAGCAACTATTCTTGTAAATACATTTTAAAAAAACGGTTTATTAATTGTCTGTTGCCAAGGTTTTCTGTTTTGTTTTGTTTTTTGTTTTTTGGCACGTGCACGTACTTTATGTGCTCTTATGCATAATCGGTTTACACTAAACCAAAACTTAAACCTATGGAAAGTAATTGTTACTTATTAGCGTTTGTGTATTTGCATTGTAATAAGAACCCATTATAATAAAGTGTGACCCTTGAGAGAACCACCATTTCTGTTAATTGGTTAAATTGAACCGCTATAATCTAAAAAATGGCCAAATATTGATTGTTAAAACAGCCTGTCACTAGAAATTATGTCACAGGAGTATAAAACGTAGGCAAGCATACGCATGATCCTGCTGTAATATCAATACTAATGTTCTACTTCATTTTGTAAGGAAGACCAATAGTTATGTTATTGACTGAACGTTTGCTGCTTTTTGTTCCTTACAGTGTGATGTGGGCACAGCGGGACAGAAGTCTATCTCCAGGGTCATTGATTATTTGGAACACTGCTAGTGTGTTTGCAGAACTACACACAGATCTCAGATCACTGCTGCCCAACCCAACACACCTGGAAAACAACCCATCAATCATCATCATCAAACCAGTACCTTCCTCATTCAGACTGTAAAGAATAAAATCTAAAGCACATCGTACTCTAAGAACTCAGTTAAAAGGAGCTGATTTGGTTGAGTTTGTCACAAGCTGTTCACCTGTTTTGTCTTAAAATGTTTTTGTTACGACTTAATTGTGTTCCTCGCATCACAGTCCTGCCTAATCTGGAGTCTATTGATCAGTCGCCTTGGAAGCTGGATTTCATTGGCAGAAATGTAGAGTGGCTTTGATAAAACTTGTTAAAGGATGTCTCCCTCTCTGTTTGTTTTATTCCACTCTCAAGTCTGAATTTAAAAGTGCTCGACACTGACCTGAACGATTGGAGGGCGATTCCAAAACCGCATACGAAATTCTGGTCCTCTTTGAAATGCCGCAAAGACATGCCCTCCTGGTTCAAATCCATTCTCTTCGCTGCAGGATGTGCTCCCTTTGTGTTGCACAAAAAATTCGTTTTTAATCGATAGCGCTATGTCAAAGGTCTGCGAATGAATAAATTACATCACTTTCCATTTCACTAGGGCAGGAAAGGGACAAAGCGTTTTTAGAATGGTTTAGTAGTCGTGATTTTTTTTTTTTTTTAAACCGTATTGTCCAAATGCCATAACGTTAACTGTGGTGTTAACAACCCTGATGTCCAAACCTTATGTGGTTCCAAATCGTCAGTCAGACTTATTAAATCGTGCAATATGCCGAATTATGCTTGGCTGTAGAACCGTGTTGTATAAAAGAGATACAAGTGGGAATTTGAATGAATTCAAATGCATTTTCGAAGCCAGGAAATCTCATCCATCGGTTTGGGTCATGGCTAAATGGTAACCCTGAGTTCAGCGGAAATTCTCCTGCGTGTGCTGCTACCGAAGTTTGGTTCGAGCTGAGGTTGCTGTGAGAATTAAAGACAAATGCAATAACCGTTTCGTTGAAGGCTGGTTTCTATATAACAGTAACCTAGGGTTTGGATGCTCAACCGTTAAAGTGAGCCACGCAAAACACTTTCTCCTTACATTTCATGAGTCTGTGTCATAAATTACATACCGAGTAAGTCCTCTTGTTTGTGGTTGGTGTTTTAAATACTAGATTAAATTTAGCACTTGACATCTCTCTGATAAAACCGGTAGATTTCAATTTAAACCCAAACTTGTTCTGATCTTCTTCTCAAGGTTGTTTTCAGAAGCATTCTACTGTTTGTTTGCTTTCTAAAGCGATCGCCTTAAGCCATCGTTTTGTTGCCGTTCGTGACTAAAATAACTTTAATGCACACTTGGCGAAAGCAAAGCTAGGGATCTTTTTCCCCTCTCTTCACCGCTTAACTCTTTTGGTTCGCTCTGTTGCACGGAACACTGAGTTGTATTTTCTGGGCTGTACTGGGCACAGTCCTGCAGTCTGTCTCTGAGCTCCAAACATCACAACTGGATTGAATTCACACAGCGGGGAACTGAATGAAGCAACACCAACTGTAAATACTCATGTAAATAATGGCTGTTGGAGAACTAGATAGACTACTTTTCTGAATCCAATCGTTTTATTTTATACCGCATTTTTCTCAGTTGTGTTTTTTTTTTGAGGTAAGAGTTATCGAAAAGCCAACTGCAGGAACATGAAATTTGTACCAATTTCAAAATAATGTCTTTGGTTACTTGTACATAATTTTAACGCAAATAAAAATTGCTACTTTCAGTACTTTTTACTTGTCTTTTTTTGGTGTCTGATGCAGTTTGGTGCAGTGATTCAGTGAATAAAAAAACAGTAAAAACAAATTTGAACCAATTTAACTATACTAAGATAAAGTTACTTTTTTCTCTTTGTTTTTCTCCTGCGTCATATCCTTCATGGTGCGCCCTCTACTGTACAGACATGAATTTACATTTTCTTTATTTAACTTTTTTGAAAGCGCTTTTACCTTTGTAAAATACATTTTTATACTCAAAACAAACAAGCCCTATCCAGATTTTAAAAAGTAACAAAAAAAGTTACAATGCATTAATTAACATAAAAAGTAATGTTAATTAGTTACTTTTAAAGGGAGTAATAAAATATTGTACTGCATCACTTTTAAAGTAGCTTATCCCCAATATTGGTTGCTACTAAATCAACTAATTTAGGTAACACTTCTTGGTAGTCCAAGCTGAACGGAAACTAACTTTGTGACTACAAGTCATTAATGTATCTGTACACTGTCTGCTTAAGACCTGCAAACATTTTATTTTGATGGTTCCCCAAAAGTAGTTCTTCTTGCTGTGGCATTGCAAATACATGTCAACACATCTACTAACACTACAGTCTAATAATACTCTAATGAAAGTTAGTTGACATTGTAACTTGTAGATAGTACAATGTCTAAAGTTGACTACCAAAAATTTGTGGGCAAAAGAAAAAGACAAGATTTATCCTCTGAAAATATTTATTTGCATAGCATAAAAAAGAATGTTTTATTTCACTACAAAATGTCCAAACATTAATTCAGAAATTGTTATATTTATGAAAAAAAAAAAGAATACAAATAAAGGCTGAGAAAGAAGTATAAGTGTCATTTTGCTCCATTGCTCCTTTCCATATAGTGAGAGTCCGCCAAGAGTTCAGGTGTTTTTGGGTCACAAATGGGATGCCCAAAATTTCCAGCATATGATCTTATCCTACAGGTTGGGATGGTTTTCTGCTCCGATTTGGTCTCCTCGGTTGGCATTGAACCCTTTACGATGACCTGATCCTGCACGCCTGTAGCCAACATGGGGTAACTGAATTCCGGGTCACAGTCTCTTTCTTCCAAAAGCTCGCTCAGAGTGCTGATATAGATTTGCGCCATCTGAAGCGTCTCAGACTTGGACAGCTTCCTGTCACTTTCCACATTAGGAATGACGCTCCTCAGTCGGTCGAAGGCCACGTTCAAGCCCAGCATCCTCCTCCTCTCACGGGCATTGGCGGCCAGTCTGCGGCGTCTCCGCGCTCGAGCTATGGCGCTCTGGTCTTCATCTGGATATGTGAGTCCGGACAGCCGGAGCTGGACAAGAGCGCATGGGTCACAGCTCACCCTCTCCTCCCTCCAGCTTACCTCCACCCCGGGACGCTGGTCAGAGTGGGCTCTGTCTGCCTCTCTGCAGATGAACTGCGTGTAAGATCCGTCCGGACGGGGCATGCTGAACGCTTGAGGATGAACTGACCCTCCAGAGAGCAGAGGAGCTGTATTTATTCAGGAGAGGCCACACATAATGAGGGGCGGGTGTGTGAGGGTCGTGTGCGCTGAGAAATGACTAGAAATGAGTCTCTTTGATAATGACCACAGGGAGTCTATTAACCCAGTTCATCAAAAGTGGATTAGATCCGTGTGAGTGATCACTGACGGGCCTCCTGACACTCAGAGGTAAACATAAATTACTGCTGTCTTTCTGCCATAACTACACATCAATAAACAAATATTTGTTTGCACAACACAAGTCATATTATTAATACTTTTTAGAGTCGTAGTACAAAGCTATGAAATGACACAAGTGACACTTGTTGGCTACTGCTTTTACTGTTCAGCCTAACTATATATATATATATATATATATATATATATATATATATACATGCATATATTTAAATATTAAAGTTGAAATGAAACATTGTTTTTGAAAATGTATAGTTCAAACATTTTACCTTTTGTTTTGTTTAACCTTGTCCAAACCAGTGGTATTGTTAAAATATTATATATTGAAATATATAATTCTGCCTTTCTGCCACTGCTAAAAGTAAAAGTATAGCAAATCTCTCTATA
>JAUYWG010000006.1:792342-810057 GCA_034779775.1 Enteromius afrohamiltoni
AGAGGTGGTTGAGAAGGCCGTCTTCCATTCGTCTCCCTGGCGTATGCGCACCAAATTGTAGGCGCTCCTCAGGTCCAGCTTGGTGAAGAAGCGGGCGGAGCGGAGCTGTTCGAGAGCGGAGGGCACCAGAGGCACAGGTATTTCCATAGTAACTAAATTTGTATGTAGTATGTAACCACAGTTTAAGTACACACCGGTACATAGTATCTATAGCTGTGATATTTCTGTAACTTTTTGGTAATGAAAGTACAAATGTGTAACAGGACTAACAGCACTTTTTGGTAAATAAAGTGTTACGCTTTATATTAAGTAGACAGTTGCTATGGATCAACAACTCCACCCATTTTACATATCCCTAAACCTACCCAACTACACCCCCTGATCACCACCTGTTCCAGTTACTCTTATACATACTGCTGTTACAAAATGTAACTGAAAGAGAAAAAAGTGTTGTTACTAATGTCCTGTTACACATTTGTACTTACACACACACCATTCTGAGGGTTGTTACATGTGTGTAGTTACAGAAATAGTATAGCTGTATATACTATGTAGCGATATGTATGTACACTGTAGTTACATACTACATACACATCTAGTTACTATGGAAGTACGTGTATTAGGGACACTTAATATGGGACCATGTATACAAACTCAACAACTTGTGCCCCTCCCCCTTAACCAGTTATCACAAAGTATGGGCAAAATTAATAGTCGTGTCTGCAGTTACTACCATACTTTATTAACTGCAACATTACAACAATCTTTTCTTTTCTTTTCTTTTTTTTGGTCAGTGCTTTGCATTGTAGTAATTATCTGGCTACATATACATCACAATGGCATTTTGTATAGTATATAATAATATATAGTAAATAATACCTTTAGTGACATAGGTAAACATTATATAATCATTTAGAATATGTTTTTGCATTATAAGTAGACTTTTTCATCATGACCTCTTCATAAAGAGAGAGAGAGAGAGAGAGAGAGAGAGAGCTGAGTAATTGAGATTCATTGCTGCACTCAGGAAGTTGTCACAAGCTGCCAATACAGGAACTAATTCTAAACTGTGTTTTGAGAAAAAAAAGAGAAAAAAAAAGTCAAATGAATTTTAAATGCCTGTGTGATTATAACAGCTAATCAATATCACAGCAGAATAGAAATCTGCCCTACCTCTTCAGACATTATTATCATCATTCAGAGTCCCTCTTGTACTAGACTTCTGGTGTTGATACATTCGGAATATGGATCTTATAGTAAATTGCTTCACTGCTTTATATTTTTCTATGTTGAATTACATTTCTCATACATATGGGAAATTAACACTGTTTCATACTGACATAAAGTTAAGTCCTATATGTTAGTTATAGATCAATTTACAGTGCTTGAAGATCAAGCTTTTGTGGATTCAGAGTTCTGTGTGTGTACAAAATTTACTTTTCATTTCATTTTACTCTAGCATATAACAATACTTACAACATATTTGAGCAGTCATAAGGTTCCATTTTTTGAAATTGAGAGTTAATAAGCCGAATAAATAAGCTTTCCATTGATGTATGGCTTGTTTACAACTACTTGAATATCTAAAATCAGCCTGCCCAAAAAAAAAAAAAAAATCTAAATATTGAGAAAATCAGCTTTAAAGTTGTCCAACTGAAGTTCTTAGAAATACATATTACTAATGAAGGGAAATAAATGACCCAGCTGAGCATCTTTAGTTTGCTCCAAGACCAAGTTCACCACAAAGTCCATTCCTCCAGCACTTTTGTTGTCAGAATTATCAACTGGTAGGACTTCAGGCCTTGGGCAAACAGTCTCCTTGTAGGGATCATCAACGAAGGGGCAGATGTTCTTATACAGATACTGTTTCCTCTGGAGTGAAAATCTAGGAGAAGTCAGGGCAACCGGTTCTCCATCTGGGAAATCTTTGCCTTGCAGAAGGATCTGGAAAGGCAATTCATCACTGCCTGCCTCATTCTTGACAAAAAACATTCCAGGATGTTCAGCATCAAACCTGAAAAATTAATGATACAATAAGAGTTTTAGTGTTCATAAACATAGCAAGTGAAGGTATCTTGACATTAAATAAATAAATAAAAGTAAAATAGTAAAACAATCTCTTCCAAAAAACATTTGGACATCAGCCACACCCATCTAGTATCTAGTGGCATCTAGTAGTGGTTACTATTTTTATTATTATTATTTTTTAGTGCTTACTGTACATACATTGTTTACTTAAACAAGTTGCCTTGTTTAACTTACCTAAAACTTATCTAAAATGCTGATACATTTTTTAATGCCAGGAACTGGTTTGCAGGATCCAGCAAAGAAGGTTTGCCAGTCACATACTGGGACTTCTGTTGTACCATCCTCCCTGCAATGACCGGCGCGATGTTGACAGTGGAGCTGTTATGTACAACTTTCTTCAGCACACCCTGTGAAGTCACTACATGACGTTTGAATGCTCTCTTGAGAGGAACAAAACACCAGTCAGGCACAAATTTGGTGTGCCTGGCAATAAAGAAGTTCAAGGTTATCCTCCTGTGCAAACCCATTGAGGAAAACATTTTTTTTGTTTTGCCCTGAGCAGTTATCGCAGTGAAGATGCACATCTGTTTCTACAGTGCCATAATTGCTGAAGAAAAAATGCAAGTAAGAAATCACAGCATTTAAGCCTTTACTAATAAGATGGGCTTCATCAACCAGAAAGTTCACCTCCCTCACAGCAGACACCAAACAACCCATACTTTCTTGGAACCAGAAAATAAAATGGTCCTGGCTGCAAGGGGTTACTTTGCAGGTGGACTTGCTGGGCATAGTCAAACAAGTAGTGCATAGTGATGTTGTGACTACATGGTTGATTGCTTCTTAGGCCTTTGATGTTGTTCTCAGCACTCACTTTCTTGGCCGGTTTAAACAGTCAATAAATGCTTCAATTGTTGTGCTCTTTTCTGGGCATCTTTGCATTGCAGAAGATGAGACTATTATTCTATTATCCTGGCAAACCCAACACCCAAACCCAAAGTCCGTCATTGGCTTGGCCGTGTTAATAAAAGAGCAGACTTTCTTCCAAATTTTAAAAAAGTTGCTATTAAAAGTTGTCTATTATTCTGTATCCTGAAAGGAACAAAACAAGAATCCAAGAAAGTAAAGCAACAAAATATGCTGTGGTCAAACAAATAATTTTCTATATTATTACAAAGGCTTGAAATGTTTCTGCTCTCTTAATAATACCAAATTCAACAATAATTATTTGCCTGTATTTCAAGACCTTGTCTGTAGTAGTTGTAGAACCTTACAGCTACAGTGGACACAGGCAGCCCCTGATCCACGGTGGCCTCTCACAGTCCCTGATCCGCCATGGCCCACTAAGGCTCCAGATCCGCCATTGCCTGGCAAGTCTATGATGCCGTCCTGGAGGCTCCTAGTGACTCTGCCCCATACAGCCTCCAGGATGCCCACCCTCCCTCCCTCAAGTCACAAGTTAGTTTTGGTTTCGTTTTAGTATTTCCTGTGTCTCCATATTAGTTATTGTTCTGGTTTTACATGTGTTCCTCACCTGTCCTGAGTTTCCCCTTGTGTTTATAAGCCTGTTGTGTTTTGTCTTGTACTGTGGATCCTCAATGTTATGTTGATGAGTGTATGTATCATTCCTTGTTTTCTGAAGTTTAAGTAAAAGTCTATATATCATCGCAACGCTCAAGTCTCCCCCAGTTGCCTAAACATACACCGTGACAGTGTGACAGCAGCATTGAGCTTTTTGTTACAAACAAAAAACGTGGTGGGTCATTCTTAGTTACATGTGAAGGAATTTGAAAGTCTCTCTGAAGTCCTCTGTTGCTGACGAGGAGTTTTTTGGTTAATTTTTGTTAAGTTTGTGATCTCAGAGTTTGCATTTGCTTCCCTGAAATTGAAGCAGCAACTTTCAAACTAGCTAAAAGATGTTTTTTTTACATGTTGTCAATGCAAGATATGCTATACCTGTGGCAAAAATAACTAATGAAAAACACTATTCTTGTAGAGAAAGCATTTAAGAATGTTTGTGACTCACTCACCTGAAGTTTGAGGCCTTTTCCTACTTAACCTGGTCGAATTCAGCGTCTGTAGTGAAAATTTTTTATGTTTATAATGTGAATAATAATAACGCAGATTTACTCATATTTAAACTTTTCAGTTCAGTTCAGTTCAACCAGATCCAAAAAACAATCAAATTTGTCTTATGGTTAAAGCTGAGACAGAAGAGGTGACATTTTGCTCTCTTTGTGTTATTTAATAATGAATGTGGCGATTATGCTCTGCTGATCTTTGAGAAGAGCAACCCCACTGTTTCCACTGCCCGACACCAGATCCAATATCTGGGCCACTGTTAATGACCCCATTACTCTGCTCTGATGGCTTCTATGGGTTTGATGTAGCAATGGTGACAGCGTTGTTTATCCAAGCAAATGGGCACATTGAGCCTAGGTGTAATCACTCTCCTTCGAGACCCCGACCAAAAGACAGCCGAAGAGAAAGGCAAGGACGAGTTTTTTATAGTTTTATTCGTGATGATATACCAAATCATTACAGAGATGTGGCCACTGGGGTCAATTGCATCACATGGCCTGCGTTTAAACTTAGCACCTGAACACAGAATAATCACAGCGATTGAATGGGCTTTGTGGTGCAATGCATGAATCTGCTCAAGGTAACATTAGGGTAAAAACAGATCAGATAAAAAACACAGTGAAACTTACTCTAGATTAGCACAGTAGTTATACTAGAGATAAATGCAAATAAAGACATATATAACGAAACCTAAACTGTTTATGCCCCTTGACGGTAGGGTCTAAAACCTAGAAGAAAATGATTCAAAAACATGAATCAACCATCTTCTAACTTTTCGTAACCTATAGTTTCAGAGGTGGGACAGAAACCTCCTATCTGTGTACTTGCATAGTTACCAGATCTGTATGTAGAATGCAATCTCAGTGTAAGTACACATTGGTACAAAGTGTCTACAGCAGTAAATAATGTGCAAATTTGGTAATGAAAGTCTAAATGTGTAACATGACTAACTGTTATTACAGTGGTGATGCCATACAGATGACATAATTGTAAATTTGTGATGAATTGCTTTTTTGGCACTTAGATAACATGTACTGCTGTTCACAAGTCACATGTGTTTGGAACGACATGACAGTAATTAAATGATGAAATGATTTGCATTTGCAGGTGAACAATCCACAAAGTCAACAATCCAAGTCATTTGATTGGATACTATTATGAATGAGCAAGGACAAACAATGTGCATGAAATGCATTTGTTTTGTGCTAAATTAGTGTTGCTTTCAGTGACAGGTAATTGAATAGAGTCTTTCACCAAATGCAGGTTTTAAAGCTTTTTAAAAGAATTGTAAAAGTGTTAATGCTCACAACCCACTTTATCAACACACAGTATGTTTTGAACACAGTTGGGCACTTTTTACAGAATAATCATTTTAGGTGTAGCCTTTGCTAAAATGAAACTACTATTACCCCTGTATTCAAATGTTTTAAGGCACTGAATCCCGAACATTGTTATAAAAAATTCAATTTCACTAAACTTGATTAGTGAGTTTTGAAGTACCTCTTCACTCCTACCTGCATATATGCATAAAACATGTAACTGAAAGCCTCTTGGGTCTGTTGTGATTTAATATATTTCCCAAAGATATCAAACTTGAATTGACTTGTGTGCAGTGCCTCAGCGGACATCTGTATACTTACATGAATATTGATTTGACCAGGTTGTTACGCACATGTAGAGCAACCCCACTGAAGCCCTTAAAACCCATGAGCTTTATTACAGTCTTAGACCTTCAAACCATTTGCACTACGTGTAGCAATAAAATATTGCACTTTATATCTTTTATACCCTGCAAGCCTTAAAGTTGCATATTACCTCTGAATTTTAACTAACCAACTGTGAGTTTGATGCTAGACTGTTATTTTAGGTATTTTTCTGTACAGAAAAAATATATATATTTGTTCAATTGTTCATAAAAACAAAGTAAATACCAACCTGGTCTCAAAAATATGTGCCTCTGTGCAGTTTTTGTGCCACACAGTTTGTATGTGTCTTACAGCATGTTCCATTGCAGTTTCCCCGAGAAATGTCCACTGGGTGGCACAGGTTCAAGGTAACTCAATTAACTCATTTTATTACGGTGATATAGGTATGAACTGAGGCGGTTCAGAAAAGGGAACTGTTGCTAAAAGTTAAAGTTAATGCTCTGTCATATTGGAAATATGCCCTACACCAAATTTAACTCTAAACCTAACCGATAGTTTTCACAGGATTCAAACCAGAGCTCCTCAACTCTCAAGTACGTCTCTGTCATCTATGAAAACCTATAGCAGGATAAATGCAACGTTCACAACAATGTTTCCAAATCTCCCAGCATATTAATATTGTTTTGAAGTCACATGATATTTACACAAAATAATTGTGTGACAATTAAGTTTTACTGCCTCTAGTGTTCATTTCTTTTGGAAACTGCAGTGATATGAAATTCCTGGTATGTATTTCATGTCTTGTTAACATGTTCGGCAAGTTACATTTATGCCACGAGACCATGTAGGTAAATACATAGAAAAAAATAAAAAAAAATGTTCCATTGTCCACATAGACGTAGAATTCAAGTGTGTAAATAAAGTGTTAGATCGCACTATGGAAACTAGTATGGAGGTGTTGCTGTGACAGGAGCGAGTGTGTGCTTTAAAGCAAACATGAATTAAGTTTTCGCCTTTGGCATTAACGTTTAATGAGACATCGTCTCATGAGAAAAGGCATCACACATGGGTTCAATTTAAGCTGCTTCTGCAGTCAGAAGACTAGCCACAAGCATAGAAAACATAAATTAACCAAGAGTATGTATGCTAGCGTCTCCTGGAGTCACAGACAGGCAGTTTATAGTCAACAGAAGAAGTGTCTTCTAGTCAGTTTAAAGCACTATCTCTATGCTGAGTTTGTTTTCTGATACTCCCTGACCTCTTTCTGCTCTTATCAGACTGGCCAGACCGACTGTGGCCTTTTTAAAGTCTGCCCTTATGTCCTCTATGCTCGCTAATGGACTTCTACAAAGAACCAAACCATGTATCTGCCAAAGTAAATAGCAATAGTGTCAGGACGTTATATTGGTACACTTACAGTACGACAGATCCTTATATAAAAAGACATCATAGCTGTATTTTTGGGGCTGTTCAGTGACATTACGCTGTCTTTTATTATATCTAATATATTATATCTATAATCTGAATGCACATTTTCTCTTTCAGAATGCATAAATGCACATGTAAATGAAAATTAATCAGATTGAAAAAGTTTAGGGTTCATATGAACAAAACTTTCAGAAACTGAAATCGGATTGGATTCATTTGAACTAGCTAAATTTGTAGGCTTACTTGTTTTTAGCTTATCAACATGCTAATGATAAATGTGCTTTATCTGAGGTATGCTGTTTATGTGCTCTAGAAAGCTCTTTTTAAATACTGACACTCAGTTCGATAAAGGATATAGATCTATATAGATCAGATGCAAACATATAAAATTAGCAGATATAACTTTGTGGCTTAGGGTTTTGGTCTTATTTATAACTATGATTTTGGTCTAAAACAATGGAATTCTTGTTTGAAATATACTTTTTATGTTTTCACTTTGCCATTATTAGGCTAACACTGCCATGTTCACTAGAAAGTGCATTTTGTTCATTTTTTATATATAGCTTAGGCTATGTTGGTCTACTGCTGCTAATTTAGTAATTGTGTGAAAGTAAAAGTGACTTAATGTTTCATAATTTTTACACTGCAATTCAAAACATTTCATGTGCAGAACATCACATTAAGTCTGTAAAAAAAAAGAAAGAAAAAAAAACTATAAGCATTAACTGGTCAATATTTTTACTATTTATTTTTGTGTTGCACACCATGGACTCATTCTAACTGCTGTTTTCTGTCTTTAGACTAAAATCCTACAACAAACTGCTTTTATGTTCTGAAAAACAACAACACAAAAACATACTGGTAACACGTTGCCTGTTAGGAAACATCAGCAACTATTAGTTGTTTGTTAATATATATACATATATATATAATTCTGAAAATATATTAATCAAACTTCATAACTCAAAACATTTTAAATGCATTTTAACAAATGTTTACCCAAATTTAAGTAAGTATATGAATATATTAATGACCTATGCATGATGTCAGCATGTTAATTTACAAATCCTACTAAGAGGAAAGCTTTGATCTTAAAAATTACTTTTGTGTGATGTTTGCCTGGTAGGCATCTCTTTTTGGCTGATAATCTAACATTTTACAATGTTCATGTAATGTGTTAATCAGTGGACAGATGAACAAACTCTGAATATTATGAAACTGCTTTCAGACAGGTTTTTTTGCATTACGTTTAAGTTGGTCTCAGAATGGTTTTAAGACTCATTCTTGAAATGAAGTTTTTAACTTTACACTTCATCTTACACACACAACAATTCTGAAGTGCAACAAAGCAACAAAGAACAGCCATCACATCAGACATTATACTGTAGAGCAACGGCTGTCTTGACTATTTCTTTTGTAACTGTACTATAGAGTCCTGAAAATGATGAACACATTGGCTACAAAGAGAAACACAAAGATAAGATTTTGAACTTTCTTTTGTATCACTTTGCCGCTGATGTAATTAAAACCCTTAATTAGGCTTTTATATTGACATGGAGGTTGAGGGCCAGCTATTTCAGTTCTTTGTGACTGAGTTCATAATGCGATTTCTCATGGCTGTCTCTGCCTGTTTTATCCAGGTAATCTGTGCTTTTGTGTGGTAAAACCCATCTCACTGCATTGTGGCGGTGTGTGATTTTGAATTGGAGTTGCAGGTACTGCCACCCCCTCTTCCACTGCCCACTCCAACTAAAGAAACTCAACAGGGTAGATGGCATATCCTCACAGAGATCAGCATGATGTTTCATCTCTGGATCATATTAGCATGAAGAGCTTGCTATTCAAACGGCTATTCACTCTTGTCATAATCAGACAGTTGCTTGCACTCTGTGGCAACTGTCCTGTGAAGGGGATTTGAATGGGAGAGACAGAAATAAATGCAAGAAAAAAAGTCTGTGTCTGTGTATCAGTAATACTTACCTCTGTGGATATGGATGAGTTGTTGTAGTGAAATGAAACAGGAAAGGATTTACTGCAATGACGGCAATAGAACAGTTTTTTTTTTTTTCTCGATTTTGCCATGTTTCAGACAAATTTCTTTTGGTAGATTTAAAAGTCAACAGAAAATTATTTGGATCATTCAGCATTATTATAAATTTTAAGCCTTACCTCTTTTGAAGAAAATATCATATTTCAAGTAATATCATATCTGACTTCAAATATCATATTTCATAAGTCATATCAGATTTAATAAGTCATATCTGGAGAGATCCTAAATATGCGGAATTATTGAGGTGTTTTCAGAAATGTATGCAATATAAAAAGGTTCCTTTAACAGTAGAGTTCCTTTAACAGTAGTTCTCTCTCTCTAATACAAAAGAAAAAAAGGTGTTTTCCTGAGCATGCCCTTATTTGAGGAGGATGTGATGCTTGTATTTATGGGGTGGGCAAGTTGAGAGCACCCTTGATATCCTGCTACCTGTTCATTAAATCTTTTTTCCCACTGCTATGCCCAGAGCTGACTTTCCAACCCCGTAAAACTGTGATCACAGCGAAAACCTCCTCTACAGATTTTGACTCAATAACACAAAAAAAGAGACAACAAGCAACAAGATGCTTTAAAAGTGTAATAGAAGTGAGCTGAGAGGATGACAGGACTGGTGATGTTCTAATCAGTAATGCCAACTTAGCGACTTTGCCACTGGATTTAGCGACATTTGAGACCCCTTAGCAAAAAAAAATTTTCTCTCCAAAAAAAACACCTAACAACAAATCTAGCAACGTCTTGGAAAAACTATGACTAGTTGATACAGCCGCAGGTCTTGCTTTCCCAGCACGCAGACATCTATTTGCAATCGCTCTGTTCAGAGAATGCTTGAGAAGAGCAGCGCTTTCCATTAAAATAGATATTCTGTTGCTTCTCTAATTTTGCATGCAAATATAGCTGAAATCAGAGCACAGGCATGGTCTTGTTTTATCTTATGTGTCTTTTATTTCATCAGATGATGGCTCAATTATTAATATGATTTAAGAAAATATAATAAGAATTATTTATTATAATATGTATTTATTTATTTATTTTTTTCAGATTAACATATTGGAACATATTGGAAGGTCTTAATGGTCTGTGTTTCAGTCAATTTTTTCCTGTTTTCTAACAAAAGGAACAACAGAATATGACATTTAATGTTTTATTGAGAATTTGGCTGCATTTCAGTGTAAACAGAGATACAAACAAATGTAAAAGACAATACGAAAATGACATTGTGAATGTTAAGTAGCGTAACATTTTGTTGGCAACACTGGCTAGGTACTACTTTTGTATTAACTGGGCAATACTTTTTTTTTTCTTATGTAATAGTTATTTCTGTCCCTTGAATCTAATTAGCTGAAAAGAGTGTGATATTATTACTCCAACCATTTTACCTTTTGTATTGCTTCACTCTTAGTGTTTCTCAATGAGTGTCATTGTGGATGATCAAATACAGTATAATTTTATAAATAATACAGATTTTGTATCAAGGACTATAGTTTTAAGAGTTTGTTTTAGGAATGTACTTGTTTAGAGTTTAAATATGTGATTTGTTATAAAATGTAAAAATTTGCAGCCTTGCCTTGCCTTGGCCAGTTCTTTTGGAAATTGCCACTGGCTCTGATGTCTCTATAGTGGTTAAAATTAGATATATCTGTCATTTGTTCTAGATCAAATAGGTTTGGCAGAAGGCAAAACTTTCAGAATTTATGTAAATTTAATGCTTGATATCACTGGCTTTATAATTTGAACTGAATTCTCTAGGAACATTTATAACAGATGTTGTTTATCGAATATTATTAAGTATATTACATGTTGCATACATAATAGTATGATGTATGATAGTATTATTATTTATAATAGCTATATAATAGATAAAAGAATAGCATGACAAAGATAGCGGACATGTTTTATTGTGAATATAAGATTGAGCTAAATATTGTACTAGATGCAGGTAATCACACTCGCTTTCACAGTCTCATCTGTCTCATAATACACTATACGAGTTATAAATGAATGAAACATCTAATCAAACACTTGAGAAACACTCTTCCGCAGCTCGGTACACTTTCAACTCTTTTTTATTTTTTTCTTGAGCAAGAGACTATATGACATTCATGTTAAATAATTTGCCTGTTTTTTTAAAGAAAGGGTGACAGCGCACCGCCTTAAAAGTAATTAACATTATTTGTTTCATACCCTTTGGCCAAATTCAAAAACAAAACTAAAATTAAATAATCTTTGAGGAGGGCAATTGGTGTTTCGGGATGTAATTAGGATGTATGCTTTTCATATACAGTAGGGAAATTCTACTGTGATTCCTCTTCTAAATACTGGATGAGAAAAAAAATTAATTGTTGTACAAAAACAAAACAATGCTAATATTACAAAATATAACATTAAAAATATATGAATAACTTGTTTTCTAAAGAAGTACTGGCTAACGGTATCTGTGTACTGGTGTCAGTAGGTAAAGCTACAGCAGATTAGCAGATGGTATTCCCTTCAGCACATTGCCTTTTAGCAGACGCCCTAAGCATGCCGTAAGTTTTTTGGCGTAATTGAGAATGATATGAGAGTTGGCAATGAATATGATTGGATATACATGAGCTGGTTATGGTTGTTACTGTATATAAAATGAATCAAATTAAAATAATGCAACTTCATGAAAATAAAATGACCCCACTTTACATTAAGTGTCCCTAATACCTGTGCACTTACAAAGTAACTAGATGTATATCTAGCATGTAACCACAGTGTAAGTACACATTGCTACATAGCATCTACAGCTGTAATATTTCATGTAAAGAATGGTGTGTGTAAGTACAAATGTGTAACAGGACATTGGTAACAACACTTTTTTTCACTTTCAGCCACAGTATGTATAAGAGTAACTGGAACAGTGGGTGATCAGGGGGTGTAGTTGGGTAGGTTTAGGGATATGTAAAGTAGGTGGAGTTGGTGCACCTCTGTAATACCAGTGTATACAGTATACATGGTAACTCCTCCGGATATGCCCACTTAATATAAAGTGTAACATTCTGCACACCAACCACAATTTATATGTAAAGCCTAATGTACTGCCCGCTGCTGTGTAACATCAGAGTAATTACAAGCTAAATCCATAGCAATTGTCTATTTAATATAAAGTGTAACACTTTATTTACCAAAATGTGCTGTTAGTCCTGTTACACATTTGTTCTTACACATACCATTCCGAGGCTTGTTACATGTGTGAAGTTACAGAAATATTACAGCTGTAGATGCTATGTACCGGTGGGTACTTACACTGTGGTTACATACTACATACACATCTAGTTACTATGGAAGTACACCGGTATTAGGGACACTTTATATGAAGTGGGACCAATAAAATAAATGAAATAGATCGATTTAAAGTTTGCAACCATTGTATTTCCAAAAGATGATCAACTGAGGAAACTTTTCTTCTTCTTAAAACAATGAGTTTTATGTCTTGATGTATTCAGTTTTAGTAGTGCTACCAAGTTTTTCCCAAAAGCCTAAACCACTTCAGAACCACCTGGTCTTTCTCTTTGGTCGCTTTTAGGTAACAACAGCCTTTATAAAGGCTTACTACTGAGACAGGACAAAAAAAAAAAAAACGTTAGTCAGCTTTAGAGGAGCCCATCCATCTCTAGTGTGATGGCAAAAGAAAATCATTTTTCCCCTCCCTGCAATTCATAATTTTCCACAGTATGTGATGTTGCTAAACTAAATTTCGGGAGGAGCATGAATGAATAATAAGACTCAACTGGCGCCAATACAGTCGTAATACTCCCACTATAAATAAGCCCACTTCATTTCCTTCCGTATGTCGTTCTAAGCATCCCTCCTCCTCCCCTTCTCTGCCGTTCACATCCTCAAAGGGGGGCACATGGGTTTGAACCAGAAGCTGAGCTCTTCCCTTGCTAGGCTACATACCACAAGGTCTCGGAGTCCGTTGAGCTCCCGGCTCGCCTCCGCACAGCATGCCAAACATGCTATTTACATTCGCTATGAGGAGGAAATGTGAACTTGTGAAATACAGTATGCGATGTGATTGAACTATAAAATTCTTCCCATTCTCTTTTTGCTTCTTTGTGCACAAACAGCAAGCATATGTAATTCTCCTTGGACTTTTTAGCTCTTCAAATTGTTCTTCATTTTTCAAACGACTGCTGCTGTATTGATGGAGCATTTTGCTAGTCCGCTGAACAGATGTCTTTAATGAGTTTGCAGAACTTAAGCACACAGACTGATATGGATTCTCAGTGCATCATTTCAAAGACCCAGATTCAGATAAACTCCATGGAATAAATTACTTTATGGATCCATTTGTTGAATAAATGAATCCTCTTAAAATTCAAGGTGTTGGCTGGGAAATATATCAAGTACTGCAAACAAAATTGTAACATCAAGCCTCAACTTTTGCATATTTCTTCCTAAAAGTATTTGTATGCACAAAATATGCATTTTGCTTTTGGACAAAGGCTTCATGATTCATAAAAAGATAACCCTTACAACATTTTAATCACTTTGAAATACACTGCATAAACTACAATGTTAAGCTCAAGGCTATGGATAGCAAGCAGTCAGTTTCTCTTTCTGTCTTGTTCTTCCCTTTACCACATGCAGTTTATCTTTTCTGTGGTGTTGTGTCATTTTCAAAACCAGAAGCTTGCAGTGTTTACTGTATGTTTCTATCTAGTGCTGCTTTGGAATCTGAGGAGCACGAGCAGCGCAAAGGGAAGGGCTGGCAGATGTTCCAGTACCCCCTAAAAAGACCAAAGCACCCCCATACATTAGGAAAGATTAAATAAAATAAAAACCATTTGAGTCATTAAACATGCATAATTTGTGCAATGCAATAGGCCATGACGTGATTTGATGTCATTTGAATTTAAAAATGAAATGGTTACTTGTGCCAAGTAGTCTAGGCCTTTTTTCAAGTCAACTTTATTTACACGTTTATTTTAAATTGAATATTATATTTTAATACCCAAACATCTTTTAATAAGCATTTATATGGGTGTATGATAGCCTAAATTTCGTGCTCAGGCTTACACATTAAGTTTGGTGCAAAGCACTGGCGAAAATAATAATTATGAATGCATTGAAAATATGATCTGTCAAAGTCTGTCACTGCAATATGATTACATCTGATGTTGTGTGGATCATTGTGTGGAAAAATATTATGCTAGTATCCATTCCACATTTGTGCCTTCACTTTCACTTTAAGTGAAGGCACAGTTGGTTCAGTACTGGCATTCCTTTCTACATGTTTTACTGCAGGCTCATCCTCAGCGGCATTTATGGGGAGGCAATTGCTGCTAAACATGCTTCAGTTGATGGTGTTTCTTTTGTGACGCATTCACTTTAGTCTTTTTTCGAGCATTTCTGTCCTGCTTTTGTCCTTGAAATCCCTTAAAGGGATTGGTCATTGATGACTTAAAGGCACTATCAGTGAGCCTGTATCCTGTATGGATTTTTTCAGCCAAAAGCTAGGTTACCTATCTAAGGTGGCTTTCACTTAATTTCACTCTCAAGTTGTGTTGTTGCGTTTATTTTTTTCCTTCCCCTCTCAATCGCAGAGGGCTAAGAGACTGCACTGGCTTTGTATTGTGTGGGAGTTAAGACTAGTTCACACCAAGTACAATAACTTTAATGACAAAGAAAAAAAAAAAACACCCCGATGGTAAAGATAACAGCACGAATAAAAGATCTCATGATTTTTTTTTTATGTTATCAAGATTTTTACACCAACAAAGTATTTTAGAAAATACTATTTTCTATTCTGTTTTTAGCCTCCCTCATCAGAACATTGTTTGAATAGGTGTGGTAGATTGTAGACACCTACTGCTGTGATTTGCTAAGAGCTGTACATACCTCATCCCATTGCGATTTAGGTCAAAAAAGCATCAATGCATACAGTACAAACGATCTGTAAAAACATGAAAAGCAATAGTGACCACATAATGATTGCATATAGCCAGCACAGCATTCTCAATCTTTCTAGAAACCCTGTGTGGAATTGTCCCTTTTTTGTAAACACATCTAAGATAAAATGAAGTGACCAAGTTTATCCACTCATTCTGTCTTGTTGGGATTAGAAGGGATTAAAAGACTGCTTTTCAACAATTAAGCAATTTAACCCTAACCCTATCCTAAGCCAGTTCATGGCCAGCTAAGAACCAACTCAAACCAGCATCCATGCTTCAAAACCTATATAAACTGCATATGTTTTTTTTGTTTTGTCTGAATTTAACTGGAAACATATAGGTACATATAGGTATGTTTTTTGTTTAGGTATTTAGGTATTTCTATGTTGTTAGTTTTTCAGTTCATGACCCTGTAATCCAGGTCAGAAATTAGCTGAGTAAAATTAGAATGGATAGAACAAATATAATTTATAATATATTTTTTTTCAATAAAATAAAAGCTAAAGCGTATTTAAAGTTGTTTTGCTTTTTTGTGGGAAACTTTAAAATAATTTAACTAGTAACTCAAGCAAACACTTGTTACAAGGTGCGCGCTGCATATGACGTCACGGATACAAGACGCACAGATGCAGAGGGAGAGCACACACTTTGAAAATCGCGAGTGCAATAAACGCAGATTGAAAGCGCGAATCGATGCTGTTACTGAAGCAGATAATATGGAGTTATAAACCCAGAGATCCAGTGCGGTTGGTTAACAGTTTGAAATCCACTGGATTTGGTCAGATTCTTTTCCGAGACTGAGTTTTTTGATTGTAATCCTGAGATGGCGAGCCACCCAAATAGAGAGCCCTGAAGAAGATAGACAACTGGAAGAAACCCCTGCGACTTATCACGTGAATAGTGCCTTGTCCATTATTTCAAGTGGAGTTCATCTGTTCCTAGTGGTATTTCCCACCAAACTACATCAACACTGATCATCACACTGACTATTGCACTGACGTTACTGAACTTTTGCACTTCAATGACAAGGAAACTCTCGTGTTCCATGTTTTCGTCAAGGACAGTTTTTTTGTTCACGTTTACATTTATTTTATGGACTGAGAACTTTTCATATACTGATTACTGAATTTATTTTCTTGGAATGATCTATTGTATTTGTTTTTGTTGTTGTGGGTCAGAGGTTTTGACATAAACCAGTAACAAGGTAAATAAAGCTCCAATTTTTTTTTTTCTTAGAAAGATAAAAGTTAATATATAAAATGTATGTATTACATAAAAATATCTAAGACTAAAATAAAAATAAATTAATAGTAAATTCAAACATAGAAGTTAAATATAAAACACAAAGTGTAGTGCAGTAAAATAATTAAAAGTAAATTACTACAAAAGGAGCTCAAAAGTTTAACTCCAATACAAAGAAAAGAAGGGATTGTTTTCTTGAATGTACACTCCAATATTTTCTTTTTATTTCATGTTATGTTTTTAAGTTAACCTTTCAACCTTTATTCAATGTAAAAAAAAAAGGCAACTTCAAGTTATTTTTCTGGTCTGTCTGTTTTTTTAATGTTATTATTTAATTCTTGCCCTCCTGTAGCGAACCTAGTAATTTGATTGGTCCATAATAGTGTATCTTCTCCTAGAGAAAGAAATCTTAGTTACTACAGCCACCAATAGCGCCTGGGGTTACAATCCCTTTAAAACAGCAGAGTGCTATCATGCATTAGTGTGGATGCTAAAGCACTCTGTTTTTTAGTCTAGGAACCTGGACTCATATATAAATTAGACATTTTTCTGTGCATATTCTTTATCTTCATATCTGTGACGTGGGCGAGGGATCGCTAGAGGCGGATGGATCCATTTGCAGGCTTTTATTGAGATTAATCGTGGTCGTACAGGCACAGGTCGATACACAGGCAAACAATAGCAGTAAGGGTAATCCACAAATCAAAGAGCAGTCCAAGCAGAAGATCGGGGCAGGCAGCGATATATCCAAGTCCAAAGAAACAGTCCAATAATCCAAACGGGGAAAAACAACAAGGGAAAACGCTCAGAGATAGTCAGCCAGGCAAAACTAAAACTTCGCGCTGTAGTAGCGTCTGGCCGCTGTTTATAAAGCCCACAAAATGGCGGGCGAAGCCGGCGGAAGGAAACAAGGTACTTGGGCAAAAAGGGTCCGGTGGGAAACTAAAACTCTGGTGAAGGTTCCCGATGTTGCCGTCTGGAGAGAGCCACAGAGGCGCGGCTCGTGACAGAGCCCCCCCTGCGAGTGGCTCCTGAAGCGAGGATGCGGGTGGCGCCGGGGTCTGCCACGGAGTCTGGGAGCTGGCCTATCTGGGTGTTCGCGGTGGAAAGTCTCGGTAAGCGATGGGTCCAGGATGTTGTCCGAGTTGACCCAAGATCTTTCTTCGGGTCCGTAGCCCTCCCAGTCCACCAGGTACTGCAGTGTCCGACCCCGACGCCGGGAGTCCAGGATTTCGTGGACCTGATAGATGTCTTCTGGGTTCTCTGCCAGGGGAGGGATGTCTGGGGCCGCGGCCTCGTCCTGGTCCCTCTCTCCTTCGGG
>JAUYWG010000006.1:819155-833395 GCA_034779775.1 Enteromius afrohamiltoni
ACAGCTCTGCGTTCAGTTCCTCAGAACCAAATACAGTGAAAAAATTTAGCTATCTAGTTCCTCAGAACTAAACAGCTCTGCATTCAGTTCCTCAGAACCAAATGCAGTGAAAAAATCCAGCTATCTAGTTCCTCAGAACTAAACAGCTCTGCATTCAGTTCCTCAAAACCAAATGTAGTGAAAAATCCAACCATTTAGTTCCTCAGAACTAAATGGAATGAGAAATCCAGCTATTTAGTTCCTCAGAACTAAACAGGTCTGCATTCAGTTCATCAGAACCAAATACAGTGAAAAAATTCAGCTATCTAGTTCCTCAGAACTAAATGGAATGAGAAATCCAGCTATTTAGTTCATCAGAACAAACAGCTCTGCATTCATAACTGCATCTGAACATTAGCTATTAGTTTTGCATTGTTATTTGATAATATGTGGT
This sequence comes from Enteromius afrohamiltoni, assembly GCA_034779775.1. Classification (NCBI taxonomy): domain Eukaryota; kingdom Metazoa; phylum Chordata; class Actinopteri; order Cypriniformes; family Cyprinidae; genus Enteromius; species Enteromius afrohamiltoni. Next base: position 819,589 of record JAUYWG010000006.1, read on the forward strand.
TTACATCTGTTTTGTTAATAATGTAATTATATTTGGGGATTTGGTTCCCTACATTGTTCTAAATAGTGTTTATTACAATATATTCTTATATAGATTTCCCTAGTTTAGCCGATTTAAAAGTCTCTTTTGTAGTAAATTTGTGGTATTGTCTTTTCCACCCACCACGTTCCTACAGGACACACCCTAGTATTACATCCAAGCCTTTTGTTTCTAAAATAAATTTAAAAATCAAGGCTATAGATTTGTTATCATTTGAAAACGTGTTTGTATATCTGCTCCAAACTTATTAAATAATATGTAAGGGATAGGCTTTGTAAAAAAAAAGTAAGAAAAAAAACAACAACACTAGACTATATAGCCTATTTGTTCTACATCCCTGTTTCTAACTACAAGCCTTTATGTTCAAAGTAAATTAACCTGGGCATGATTTTTGTACCTGTACGAATTTTTCCTGATCTTACCTCTCCCTAGTTGTAGAAACGTCTCTTCTTTCTGCAGATATTCTCATACCTGTCTTGACTACATGTTATAGAGACATTGCTGCACACACAGATGTGCTTCTGAATGGCCACATTCAGCTTAGACTGATCAAAAAGGCCCGTACACATCAAGGCTAGGTTATTGCTGACATTCATTAAAACAAACAAAATGATTATCATGACATTATCTGTAAGAAATGGTGTCTGAAACAGCAGCATTATGACACAAAATAGCATCTAAATAGTTTGCAATATGCCTATAAACTGCAAAGCATCTTAACAATGTTCACAAAGATCAACATCTGTCTCTTTTAAAGTTTACATTCATACAACAGTTGCTTTTTTAAGTGTTGTTATAGCCCAATTCATAAACCATACTAATTTCCAAACACTGCTTGCAGCACTGTGTTTGTGAAAACGTGATGTAAGGTACAAATAATAACTGGCCACAATTAATTTAACTATTATTAAATCGCATCATTTAAATCTTACTTGATGTCAGTTCTTCTGCCTCTTTCCCTTAGTCCTTGAGCTTCACATCTTAACTGACTCTGTACGAATCTGTGTGGCCAGGAGTGCAAAATTAAAGCGTCATGATGGTTGAAAGCTGACCGGTGATTAATTTGTAAGAAATCAAAGCGTTAGAAATCGAATCTAACTTTAGAAAGTTTTTATGACGTCAATAGCATGAACGTGATTGGCTGCCGCCTGGCTACTGTATTTGCATAGTGCAATCCTGATTGGCTGACGCTTCCGTCGGATGTGTTTCACTGGCGTAGCTCGCGGCAGACGGTGCATTAAGATATCTATGGCGGTAGAAGTTGAAAAATTCTCAACTTACGGTGCATTAAGATATCTATGGCGGCAGAAGTTGAAAAATTCTCAACTTACGGTGCATTAAGATATCTATGGCGGCAGAAGTTGAAAAATTCTCAACTTCTGCCGCGAGCAACGCCAGTATAGCGACGGATCCACAATGCTTTTCGGCAACGCTTGACGTCATCCATTCAAAGTCAATGGAAAGCGTTGACGCACCGTGAACTTTATGTAGCATCATATTATTACTATTTTAAAAAATAATGTAGCAATGACCTCTTTAAAGGCAGTGTTTGTGTTTAGTAATCACGTGGTGTAGTAGCATAGTAAATTTATGGCTATTAAGAGGTCATATTCAGTTTATGTTAATTTTTGACATGTAAAAGCAAAGAAAATGGACATTTAATGTCAAACATTAATACATTTTGAAATAACAGTTTTCTCTTTAAATACATTTTAAAGTGTAATTTATTCCTGTGATGCATTTCTGCATCATTACTTCAGTCTTCAGTGTAAAAAAAGAAAGAAGAAAAAAGTTACTCTATAGTTTCATTTACAGAGTCAAAATGTCATAATGTACTCTGGTTCTCTACCTTTTCTGATAAAATAGTTGGAATGATAGCTGTCTATTTTATGTTTCAGCTCTGGGGCAACGAAGACAGTTGAGCACATCATTCATGGACATCCACTTGTATGTTGGAATACACGTCATGGCTCTCTGGGAACATCACAATCTGTTTATTAAAAGGTATACTTTAATGTTAAATACATGACCATGTGTGCTTACTACTACTAATTATTAAATAATAATTTTTGTACAACATGCCAAGTTATAAAAATGTATTAAATCTACAAAACCTCCCCTAAAATTGAGCACTACATGCACTGCAATCACTCAAAGCTTTACAACAGGATTGATATTCACACAACTATGCATTTTGTTAAAACTACTGACTCAAAACTAACTCAAAAAAGCCATTCATAACATAAACACAAATACTGGGGGAAGAAATTAAGTATTATTATTATTGTAACAGCCCTCCTCTCCTACCTCAGCCAGGAATAATTAAAAAACAGCGAGGAATCATGAACATATTTCATAAAATATGTGACCCTGGACCACAAAATCTTAAGTCGCTTGGGTACATGTATAGGAATAGCCAAAAAACCTATGGTATGGGCAAAAATTATACTTTTTTTATTTGATGCCAAAATTAGTAGGATATTATGTAAAGATCATGTATAAACAGATGATGCATAAATCTCAATTTTTCGAAAAAATTGACACTTATGATTGTTCTTTTTTTGTATACAGGATCACATATTTAAAAGGAATAGTTCCCCATAAATTTTTTTATTATTTTTTTTGATCTCTCTCAGGCTATCCGAGATTAGTCTGTTTCTTCACCAGATTTGGATACATTTTCGGGTAGTAAGTTTAAGCAAATTTGGCGAGCTGTCCGGGAAGCGAGCCGGGAGAACGGCGGGCCCCGAACCCTAGTGGCCTGAGCCCTAGCGAGGTGACCGGCTTGCCCTCTCGGAGCCCCCCGGAGGAGAGAGGAGCTGATGGAGGAGAAGGGGAGGGTTGCATAAAGCGAGATACGGAAGGAAGGGAAGTGGGAGCATTTATAGTGGGAAGGTAGCATATGATGGGGCGATCGTGATAGAAGGAGATAATAAGGAGATGCAGCTGTGATTAATTCAGCCGCTGCTCCTCTCGAAACGCTGTTATTGTCAAAACAGTTGCAAGTCATAATCCATAAATACTTGTGGGTTATTGTGTTGCTTTTATAAGCTGTTTGGACTCATTCTGACTGCGCCCATTCACAGCAGAGCGTCCATTGGTGAGTGAGTGAGTGAGTGAGTGATGTAATGCTAAATTTAAGAATTCTAACAAGAAAATCTAGTCTTGAATGGCCGGGTGTGAGTATATGTACAGCATGTTTTTGGGAGAATTACTAATTTCCCTGGAGGCTCCCCAACACTGCACATTTTGCATCTGTCCTTTCTCTGGCACACCTATTTCAGCTCTAGACTTGGAGTCTCTACCAATGAGCTGATGAGCTGAATCATGTGTGTTTAAGGAGACATGGAAAACATGCAGTGTTATGGGGCCTCCAGGAACATGGTTGGAAACCACTGGTCTAGATACAACAGTTAAAGACATGCAATGAGTAAATGAGAATCAAATACTCACACGTGTGCTGAGCATCTTTAAAAGAGAAACACAAAAGCACCAAATAGCGAGTCTTTGCACTGAGATATTCAGGCATCTGTGTAGCCAAGCAGCGGACAGGAAATTAAAAGAACTCAAAATCAGCTCTGCTCAGAGATTATTGTATTCTTCTCTGGCTTGTAAAAGAACTTAATATCAGCGTATCTGAGAATAACACATCACTGCTCCACAAATGTTTTTGTACTGAAACAGAAAAGAAAATTGTGTGTTTTGCAGAGATGGGAAGTAACAAAGTACAAATACTTTATTACTGGACATTTTTCTGGTATCAGTAATTTACTTATTTTTACACAAATTGGCATGTTCTACTTCTTAAATTTTAGTTTACTAATTGTTGTTATTCGTTCTTTTATTTTCAAAAAATATTGTTCCTTTACCACACAAGATCAGCCCAAAGAGTCATGTGTTTGGAAAAACCTCAACACCTCAGCGTGGTTCCTAGATGGGAATCAGCTGTGATTTACATATTTGCATAACTGCAATAATCTGTTTCTCATTGGCAATGGAATAAAATACAGGGAATATATTTGTGTTTCAATTCACAATATGAACAGCTGTTTACCTTGACTTTAGCCTGTATATGTTATGTTTAGAACAGGATGTTATCTGTTCTGACATACAGTGTGAAAGCATTTGTAAATTTGACTGTAAAATTACATTGTTTTGGTCTTGGTTGAGCTTGTGTGTAAAAGAAGTTCAAGCATTTTAAATTGGTGTTAACTGTATGCATTTTGTATCAAAGCAACAAGAAATGTGTTTATTGTATAGTCTACAAAGACTGATGTTGTGCTAACCGTGTTAAGAGTTTAGGAAACTTGTTAAATGTATTGAAAAAACTGTCATAGCGATTATAAAAAACTGTAATACAACAATGAGTCACTAAATACTTGAAAAAATTGGCTGTCACTTCTGGTCGAAGAGAAAAATGGGTTTTAACTTTGAACTTCCTGTCAACCCAGCTAAACAGAGAGTGGATATTAGGAAACAGAAGACATGACAAAAAACATGATGGCTAAAAAGCGCTAGAGAGCAACTCTGAGCAACAATAGCTAATAACACGTGACAATAATAACTTTTTAACCTAAATATATCAACACACTCTTTCAACCAAGCTCACTTAGACGCCATTTTATTACATTTTCTTAAGCATGCTTAGTTTTTTTCCATGTTTTCTATTCAAAGACTAAGCTTAATGGTTTGTGTAGACAATGCAGTTACACAATGAACTCTCTTTTCAAGTAAATTGTCCTTATGTGTGAACAATATATATGCACAATATGAAAATAGACAAATAGCATATGCCTCCTCCTCAGTTTGATTAACATCAAGTTAGGTTATGTCTGACAAATTGAGAAAAAAATTGTCAATACCATGGAAATAAGTTTATTTTTGGTATTTAAGAGATTTACACACTTATATTGGGCTTTATTGAAGCTTCTAAAAAGGAAATTAATTTTTATGCGTTTTCTTATTGTTAGTCACTTTTGAAAGTCTTTGAACTGATCTTGAATGATTTGTTATCCTCTGGCTCCCTCGTTTGGACAACTGTGGCCATCATTTTTGAACAACATTTAAGATGCAATGACCAATATTATTGAATGATAAAAATGTTTAATGATTAGTTTACCTATAATAATATTTTCATTTTAAGCAGTAATGACTGATTATTATGCAATTTGTTAAATTGTAGTTTAGCAATTATAATATATAAACAATATAATGTTGAAAAAATAGTAATAATTTTCATAATTTTTTCTATGGGTCCTTGCTATGTTCTTTTCTCATAAAAAAAGCCTTTTATTAAGGTTTTTTAGGATTTGCATTTCAAAAAGTAAAAGTCAAGTACTTCAGGCATTTTAAAACGGCTTGTACGAACCCTGGTAATATTTGTTATGAACAGCTGTAATTGTCTATTCTAACAAGTGTATGATGACAATAAGTGTAGATACCAGTTAAACTGCACAATAAACAAACTGCAAACAATAATCAGTACAGGTTTGTGATATGTTCTTCTACATGTTTTGTGCTCAGTCGTTGGGGTTGTTTTCACTTAAAAGCTTCGAGAAACACATCAAAATAAATAGTTTAATGACGACGCGGCAGTGACCAGCCATCCAGTGTAAGCCTCCTTCCCAACTTATGATTATGCATTAAATGTGAGAAAAATATTATAGATTTTCAGTCGCTAACAAGCGCTTACCCATACTTCAGATACTTTTTCTAAACTCTTAACACAGACTCACAACTACAAAACACAACAGGCCAAATGGATAGCTTTCATCTCAAAAATTCTTGTTAAATATATACTAACTCTTCATTTCAACTTTCACTGCACACACTAACTTTACCAAAACACTGGAAATGATTCTGTCAAAGAATAACACTTGTTTTCACTTCACAAGAAACATGCAATCAATCAAAGTACACCAGGTTTCAAAATACCATTACAAAAACGCCATAGACTTTTATGTTTCAGTTTTACAGGCATTTGCAAACAAAACATGCAATACACCATTTTGACACTAAATTTCTTGGTTGGGAACTGTATGTCCACATGTACAGTAAGGTTCACATTCAAAAGCATTCCAGTAAAAAGCTATTTTAGGAGGTACAGTAGAAACACGGCATTATAGAACAGAAAAAGTTTTACAGTATTGCTTACAGTGAACAAAATATCCATGAAACATGGTTGTGAGGCTGATGCTATCGATATTGTCAAATATGTCAGTGTCATCCACAATTCTAGTTTGAATTTCATGCTGTTTTATTGCAGCATTTCTACAATGGCAATCTCTGATCATTACTGAGGAGTATTAGTGAAAGACCGTGGTTGATTACATTACATCTCTCACTGCTCCTGCTCCTCTCCCTGGGCCCCTTGCTCTTACGCTTCCTCGTCCAGACATTACAGTGTTTGTCTTTTTCTGTTTCCAAAAACATCACTCCTCAAAGTCCTTTTTTTACTGTATAAGTGTAAATGTAAATGAAAAAAATAACCCCTGCCACTGAGTCTAAGCCAGACTGGAATCAGCTGTGGTTACCCAACATACATTGATGTGTCAATTATTCAATAGTTTGTTTATTATCAGCTGAGATATATTTTATTGATATTGTTTCTGAACTGATATTGCAGAAGCAGAGGGTTTTTTTACTGCATCTAAGGTTTGAAATATTGTTTTTGCTATTGTGGAATGTTGTGTGTTAACATTCGGAAATACTACAAAAACAATGCATAATTATTTTGGGAGGTATAGCTTGTCTGTTAAGAAAATGTAAGCATTGTGGAAATGAGTTCACTGACTGCATATTGGGTAAAAAACACATGACGTGTGAATGGTATGGCCACAAAAGATGGTGTTAAAAGTTTAGAAAAAGTATCTGAAGTATGGGTAAGAGCTTGTTAGCGACTGAAAAAAACTGTACTTGTTCATTTATTTATTTTATTATTTTGTTACATTTATTTATTTATTTATGTTGTTGTGTCATGCCTTACACACAGACGTTTGAGTCGTAACCCCTCTCTGCTTTATGGCTGAACACAATTTCATCTCCAGAATGAAATAATACCTGAAATTATATGATTACATTACACCGTACAGTCTGAATTATATATATAATTTAGTATATTTCAATATAGTCAATTTTTTTGTGTTTAATTTTAAAATAACTAAATAATGAAATTGTTTAAGGATTTTAATTATATTTATTCATTTTTTTATGAAATTAATCAAATTATTTGAATCTACCAATTTTTTTTAGTTAAATTTACTTGATTCTTAAAGTACATTTTACCATTTTAAAATTTACTCAATAGTTTTCATTGTAAAAATAATTTCACCTCAAAATTTGAGTAGATTATAGTAAAAGTTTTTACAGTAAGGGTTAACTGAAATTGTTTACTTCAAACATGTAACAAGTAGACAGAACGGAGAACACAGAGAAGAACACACTTTAAATACAACACAGGATGAGGGGAGAATTCAAACTACAACTGGGGAACACAGCTCTGGTCTTGAAGGGGTGGGGCTCACAGGAAACAGGACAAGGTCTGACAGATTTTTTAGATTATTTTGCTCTTCTGTGGTTTGACTGTTAACGCAAAACATTCTTTATGCTTCTGCCAGCTAAAAAGTAATGTTTTACAGTTTTTTCAGTTGTTGGCAGCAGGAAAATTGTTGAACCATTTGAAACAGAAGAAGGAGTCCAGTTTCTAACCTACTCAGATATTTCATGATACATTTACTGAATGATCTTACCATCTTCTATTAATCAGTTACTAATGAAACACTGTGTGTGCCTCAAAATAATAATAACTGTAAAATTGAATGTAACAGTAAGTATATGAGCCAGCAGCATTATCACTTTCTATACGACCCTTGTTATTCATTTTTATTTTATAGTATTTTGTTACTATTGCACAGTTCAATATTTTTGTAAGAATTTCTTAAATGCATTTATTGATGTGCTCATTATTTATATATTTTTTCTTAATCAACAAGTTAGTAGCTTTAGCCTAGATGTTTTGTGAAAATGGCCACAGTTCATTCTGATAAACTAAAAAAATAATATTTGAAATACACTGTTTTAAACTGTATGTTTCACTGATATTAGTGGTTTATATTTACATAATAAAAATGCTTGTTGGGTAGCTTTTTTCACTCAGTAATATTTGTTTGTTATTAGTGTATGAGTTGTATTATACAGCATGTAGATAGGTGGAAATGTATGTAGGCAGAACTTTATACATTACACATTATATTTCATAGTGCTTTACATGTACATAACAGTACATTTCATGTTGCATTATATTTCATAGTATATATTCTGAGTACAAATAAGGAAATGCATGTTAATTCAAGTCTATCCTGCAGTGCGTGATCTTTTCTCTTCTGATTCAGACAAGATTACAGTATCCTGTGCTGTTTTAGCTGGATGTAACTAAAGTAAAGAAAAAAAACCCAGAAACATATATTTTAATGGATTTGTTTTACTGTTTTAGTTCCAGCTGCAATTTGCTTAGTAAAAGAACACATTTTTTGCATATGTGCCTGCTAATTTGTGACACATGGTAGAACATTTAGTCATGTCATTTTGTGCCATGTAATTCTGGGGTACACACAACACTGGGAAGTGGGAACATAAGAATGACTCTGATTTGATGGACAATGATTAGCTTACAATACAGATACAAATCAATTCATTGTTTGACAGGTTTTTTTTTCTTTTTCCCTAGTTGAAACAATCACATCTTTCTCCTTCTGTGCCAGTGTCAAGTCATGCCCTAAAGTTTCAATACTTATGAAACAATACTATATAAATTAAATTATAGTATATATAAATTTATATAAATATATAAATATAAATTTGTTTTTGTTTTCTCTGTAATGTCAAGTATATGTGCAGTCATGTTTTTTTAGTTTTGTTATCTCAGGTTTAAAACATTTTCATGAAACTTGACCAACTAACTAAGTTGAAGATCTGAAGTATGTTTAAAGACTGACAACAGATCAAGCTCCTTTTATTTACAGCCACTGGATAACTGTAATAATGGACCCTTTTCAGGTTCGACACTGCATTAGAAACACTAACAGCATTAGTGTAAACTATTTTTTTGGTAATTTGATGCAAAGGTATATAATACAAAGAATATGGCTTTAAATGTGCATACTGTACATTTTTGGAAAAATACAAATAAGAAAACATTTTAAGGATTTACAATGCTGAATACCACTAAACACGTCATTACAGTATTGTGAAAAGGGTCTATCTTAACAATGGGGTACATTGTATCAAAGGATAGCACAATCAGTCCCTTGCAAGTCACATGCTTTATTCATGACTGTTGATTCCCTCTCAGTAGATTGGTCTACAGCTGTGAGAAACATCTTATTCCTTTAAAGTAAGTGCTTACTTATGCTTTTGTGATGGTAAATGGGTTTAATGATTGGGTAATTCCAGATATCTTAGTTTATGGTTTTTAAAATAATTCAATTGATTCAGCTGCTGAGATCAACTTTTACTGAAATGGAAAGAAAGCTAAGAGAAAGGGAGTGTTTGACCTTATATTTAAGATGTCGGCAAGATTAGCTATGCCCAGTGATTGACCGATTGGGGCTGGTGATCTGTCAGTAATGTAGTCATAGTCAAGTACAGCGCTGTCATATTGCCATATTCAAATGAGAACCTTAAAAATCACTGGTAACTTTTTACATTAAGGTCTCGTTTGTTGACATGTATTGATGTTTTAATGAACAATATTTAACACTTTTTGTTCACCTTTGTTAATGTTAAAAATGGTAATGTTCATGGTAGTTCACAATGCATTAGCTGTGTTAACAGATTGACAACTTTTGTAAAAAAAATAAAAAATAAACAGTGCTGGTGAATCTTTAGATTAACATTACTAAGATTAATAAATGCTGTAGAAGTATTGTTAATTGTTAGCTCATTTTAACTTATCTGATGTTAATAAATTAAACCTTGGCTAATAAGTTTTTGAATGCATATGAATACTAAATGTCTCACACCTACCAGCTATTTATTTTTACTGAAATCCCTGCCTTTGCTGTTTTTTTCCATTCCACAGAAAATGATCAGAGTCTGCAAATTCAACACACAGTTCTTCTGAAGTCTGATAGAAGACTAAATCCATTATCAGCTCGTTGCACAGACACACTGAGTTGACCCATTGTACATCTTTATCAAAATGCAACTTTTGTTAATTATTTTATACATAGTTTTTATTGCCTTTCTATACATAAAACAAGCTTATTGTGTCTGTGCCAGTGCTGAATATGAGATAAACGGACATTGCTGCCCTATGTGTGCACCTGGTAAGTGAATACGTCACAGTAATAAAAGAGAATCACTTCAGTTTTCAGTCCAATTAGTAGTACTGTTTACGGAGAGAATTGCCTGGAAAGTTGCGATTGTAAAAAGGGACCTTCTAATATCCCATACTTTTTAAAGGTAATCGTGTTTTGTGGCATTGCACAGTGGATACCAGCACAACTTGTGTCTCCTGTAGTGCATCCACGTATACAGATGAACATAATGGGCTTGAAATGTGCTTTTCCTGCTCAGCCTGTGATAAAGGTGATGGTTTTACATTTATTTAGTAGAGAGTACAGGATACCCAAATGTATAGAATGATTTAACATGCTTCATTATTCATTAATACATGTTTTGTTTCAATATTTTTAGGTTTAAGAATACAGAAGGTCTGTACACGGTTATCAAATACCGTTTGTGAGCCACTAAAAGGATTCTTCTGTAGGGTCAGAGAAAAAGGCAGCTGTAAATTAGCTGTTGAACATTCTCAATGTAATCCTGGAGAATACATCCAACAAAAAGGTACGGATGTTATTTGGTGTAGATGTTACGTATGTGCACTTTAAAATAGGTAGTAAAGAATACAAAATAAACCAAACCTTATGTATATTTAATTTGCTGCACAGTTGTTTTGTTTTTTTGTGATAAGTGCTACAGCTTGGTAACAACTTTCTGCAGATACAGTAATTACTACAGTTAAATTAAACTACAGTATAGTTCATATATCTAAATCACATCACAAATAGCTGCACTCTTCAGCAAGCACCAATGGATCTTGTAGATCATATTTTATGCAAAGAAGTCTTACACAGGAACCCATTTTTTGGTGAATTGTTTGAAAAAACGAAATGTAGCGGCACCAAGTTTAAATGGCAATAAGATGCTGTTTAGACTAAGTGCAAATAGCAACTAATTCTATTTACACCAGGTGAATATAACTGCATTTTTAGTGATATGCTATTTACACTGCAAAGTGAAAATAGCATTTTCTGCTATTAATACTATTTATTGCAAGTCGCATTCATCGACACCTCAGTATTGAAGTACATTATAAAACAGAATGCAACATATTAAGTGTTAATATTAATTTTAATCCAAATTATTAAATAGACGCCACAGTTGACAGCCCTCCCTATACTTAATTTTCAACCTTTTGATTATTTCCATCTTTTTTATTAAAAATACATGTTTTTCTAATGTAATTTAAAATTTAAGGGAAAATAAAAATTTGTCAAAAGGCAGATCCAAACCCAGGTTGATCGCCATAAGTTGTTTTGTTTTTTAACCGCCATACGTTTTACCATCTCACATTTTGACATTTGGTATCCCTTTTTAGTCACTTTTCGATGTGAAGGGTCCTGCATTGCTTTCAGTTGTTTTGCTTAATGCAATGGTTTGCATGCAAATATAAATTTATAATATATTTTTTTTACTTTTATTGGAGCACCAAACAATATAAACACACACACAGGCAAATGAAGTCACAAGTATTTATTGCACAAACTAATCATAAACAAGCCGTATAAATACATTACAAACAAGTTGTGTCACATTCCAAGTCTTCTGAAACCATGCAAAGTCTTTATGCAAAGAATAGAGTAAAACACAAGGTTTTAATCACTAAAAATAATCCTGCTCTGTTAACGCACTCTCATCTCATATAGAAAACATAGAAGAACACAAGTCACGAGATACACAAGAGCCAATGGCATTTCACAACCAACGTTGACATAAAGATTCTTGTAGCAGCATTTCTGGAAATCTATACACATATCCACTACATGTATGAAATTATGCCATTGTTTTTATCCAATATATCTTTTATTTATGATGAGAAAATTAAAAAAAATATTGCGTCGACATATTGACGCCAAGGGTTTCCTATTAACAGCTGAATACTTGTGATAAGCCCTGTATTGTTTTAAATTGAATTTAAGCTGAGTAAATTTATGAAAAATTTGAAATCTTCAAATAACGTGTGGCGCAATATATTAACAGGAACAGCAAGCACTGATACTGTGTGTGGTGAATGCACAAATGGCACCTATTCCGATGGCACTTTCACAGCTTGTCAGCCGCATACAGCGTGAGTAAATTAAACATTTTACATTTAATTCCCATTGTCTGGACTTGCTAACAACACACTGTTGCATATTTACAGATGTCAGAACATGGGTCGAAAACAAATAGAAACAGGAACAACGTCATCTGATGCTAAATGTGAACATAATCCAAAAGGTCTTGTTGTTGGAATCATAACTGGCGTTGTGTTCATTGTTGTTGTTGTTATTGGAGTCTCAGTAACCCAGTTTGTCAGATTCAAACACAAGTCAAAGGCTCGTCTAGGGATAAAGTGAGGCTTTGACAGTTTCCCCCTATTATAATTTACTTTAAAATTTGTCTTTACATTTTTATAGCCTATTGCTTTAATGTTTCAGGTCTGTCCAGGTCCAAAATGTTGGTGGAAGGCTCTTAAAGTACTTACAGAATCCATGGACTTAATGTTACTTCTTTCATTTCAACTTGTAAAAGTGAAACGAAAAGAAAACATTACTTTACTGATGGTAGACAGGCTGATGACTGAGAGTGAAAAAACTATGCACAGATGTGTTCTCTTGCCTATGTAATAAAATAACATTACATTACGGTACAGATTACCACTGTAAACGATTACAAGAAGAGGACAATGTAATGTCATCAAAATAATTCTTCTTAAACAGTTACATCAGTAAAACTGAAACTGAGATCAACACACGCATTATTAATAACCATGATAAACTTGTGTATCATTCATTAGCAGTTTTGACACTTGCATATGTTGAAATTCACAATATACAGTAACAGTAACTATAAGGAATAATTGTTACATTGTGTGACATGCCATATATTTGTAAATATATTAAAATCTATATTTTCTCCCAATTTGAGTCTGAATCTCTGTATATGTTCTTAATTCCTTTTTTCATTTTAGATTTTTACTTCTGCCTCCATTATTTGTAAATCCAAAAAAGAAAGAAATCATGCTATGTACCAACTGTTACATTCAAAAAGTTTCATGGTTGAAGTTCACTGTGAATGTAGCTAATTTCCTCTAGCAAAAGTCTTAATCACGTTATTATTTACAGTACAGGTATTGTATGTTTAACGTGGAAGCAGCTGGAAACAGGTAATTTAATTTCTAATTGTACTGCACTGTACTGACGGTCTGCTGATGGACTTACTGCTGAGATGACCATATGCAATATTATGGAACAAAATTAATTCCAGTAGTATTTGAAATAAAAAGCTTGTTGAATTCCACAAATTGAAAAAAAATACATTGCAATTAACAGTGCATGCATTTTAATGCATTGTATTTTCATGGCTTTCATTTTTATGCGCTGCATTTTGACATGGTTGTACATTTACTTAGTGAATATTTCAAATGGAAACATTTCACAAACAT
>JAUYWG010000006.1:850803-862601 GCA_034779775.1 Enteromius afrohamiltoni
GCGTTCTCAGAATATAGCCGCGTGATTAACCTGCTCACTCGCGCTTTCTCCGCGTCTGAGTATTCCGTCACGCTACATTGGGACTAACCTCGATCATTCATATCCTGTCTGCCTCCGTGACAAAAGGGGAATAACCAAGGACATTTGAGATTATAACTTATACAGCAAGGCCCGCCCCACGACTGAAAAAAATAAAAGTGTTTGCGTGAGCATGTGAGAGAAGATTGAGCGCAGAAATGATAGCACATGAGGTTTTTTTTTGCCTTTGCCGCCATACCTTAAAGTGGGATATTGGTAAGGTTTGAGACAGGTTTGGTTGTATGGGTAGGTTTAAAAGGTGTAAATGTGTGATGAAGGAGATGGGGACATGCGGATCCAAATGCTGGGTTAAATTTAAAGGCATGGTCATACAGGCAGGGACTGGAGTGGAATGGAGGAGCAAAGCACAAGATTAGTCCAGGACGAGAGCAAGGGTCGGTCGATCGGCGTACAGAATCCAAAGGGGCAAGACCCTTCTGGGTAGAATGCAGACTCAAAAATAGCTTCCACAGCTGTGACAGGATGGGACAAGAGGCCAATGGCAGCCCTTAGGGCCAAAACAGAGCAGGACAGGAGTTCAACGGCTCAAAGGCCCAAACTGATAGACCTGGAGGCTGTGCAGCAACCAGCGGAATCTCCGGAGAATCTAAGACCAGAGCTGATGTCTCTGGGGGTTGTGCAGCCACTAGCGGAACCTCCAGGAACTCTACCTTGTCAAAACAAACTGGGGGTCGTGCAGTCACCGGCGGACCCTCTAGAGGATCTACGGCCTGAGACGACACCACTAGCAACTTTGTGGTGGACTTGTACCAAATACTGTGAGATCTCTGGTCAGCCAGAGATTTAGAGATTTTTTCATATCCACAACACGTTTCTCAATGTTAACCTTTTCCGTCCTAGGACCATCTTTAGATATTATTGTTAAACCCAAATATTTGACCTCAGTCCGGACATCTATCAAGCTAATAGAGCTCTCTGGACAAGAGTAGATAGGCAACAATACACATTTCTAAATCATAAGAGACAAACCTAAGAAAAAGCATGCATTCATTAATGTGCAATATCAACCATACTTTTATCTTTTAAAAGAATTGCAATATCATCTGCAAACTGGCTAATCTTAAATTCCTTTTCCCAAATCGCAATGCCTTGTGAATTTAAATCATTAACAACTGCCAAAGTGAACATCTGGGTAGTTAAAATAAATGGGGCATCCTTGGTGAATTCCTCTAGACACCTTAAAGCGAGGCGTGATCTCAGATCCCAAAGACATCAAACTAGTTATATCTGAGTAAAACATTTTGATTATGTTACAAAATTGATCTCCAAAACCCATACATTTTAATGTTTCTGCAATAAAAACAGTGCTCTAGCAAATCAAACTCTTTATAAAAATCAAGGAATAATATTAGACTCTCTTTTTTCAAATGTTGGATTTTTTTTTTAATCCAACATTTGATTTCAAGAATCAATCTTGAGTGAAAGTGTATATTCCTTCCTTTTATAAAGGCTGATTGACATTCACTGATAACCATTGACAAACCACTGTTGGCTGATTGGTATACAAGAGTAATCAGTGCACAAAATGGTTATCAGGCTCCAATTTTCAATAGAAAGTGGATCTTTGTCTGCCCTCAAAGAAATGAGACCACGCTTCATGAGAGATTTTGTTTTAGGACACATTCAACAAGAACTTCGAATAAAAGCTGACAGATGTTTTTCCAAAGAAAGACAGTTAAACCATCGAAGCCAGGTGATTTACCCTTGGCTATTTAAATAGTAGCTTTAACATTTTCCTCCATGCTACTTCTAAAGTCATCTTTAATAAAGTTAATCCATCTTTGAATTGACTGAAAAAAGGATTTGCAACTAGCCTCAGAGTATTTTGAACAGTATAAGTTACAAAAGTAATATTACCTCAATCAGTTTTGTTAATTAGAACTAAATCTTCAGTAACTACAACATTGATGCTTAATTTCGAAATTATTTCCTTTTTCTTTTGCCTTTGTTTCTCAAGGCTTCCTGTTTCACAAAAATATATATAGAAAAACAATGGGAAAAACCAAACAATATATTTCTTATATTTACTAATTAGTGGCTTTAAGAAAAGAGCTAGAGCAATGAAAATTACCATTTCCACCGTCAGGGAAATTATTAAGAATTTCCAATCAACATACAATGTTAGGAAACTGCCTGGAAGAGGATGTGTCTCTCTATCCTCCTAATACACGTCGAGGAGTAGAGTTTGAGTGGCTAAAGACTCAAGAACCACAGCTGGAGAATTGCAGAAAATAGTTGAGTCTCAGGGTAAGAAAACCTTTAGAAAAAAAAAAATATCCAACAGTACCTACATCAGCACATGTTGTGTGAAAAATTCTCCTCACTCCTCCAAAAACAATCTCCAGCATGTTCAGTTGTCAGACAGGACTGGAACTACAAATTATTTAGCAGCAATCACTCAGTATGGGTTTTGTGAATGCAGGGATAAAAAGTATTCTATGTTTTTGATGTTGTGGGTCTATATGTCTGCTGTAGGTCCTGGACATCTTGTTTAGAGACATGGCATCATGGATTCGATCAAATACCAACAGATAACAAATCAAGAAATCGTATAATGGTGTCACGCTCAGAGAAGACGGACAACAGGAAGTTAGTTAACAAGAGAGTTTATTTTGCGCTCAACATAAAAGTTCAATTCAGCAGGCAGAGTATAACGTGAAGGTGAGTAAAACAGTCTTCAAATCAAACAGGTTCTCTGCAGGTAAGAATTCAGGTAGGTCTTCTCACAGGAGCAAGGGCAAATGGCCGATCACACCACAGGTAAGCATGAGGTAAGTATACTCAATTACATCTCACAGTCTTTGCAGGTATTCATTTGGCACATCGAAGAATGAAGTCAAGAGAGCCAACAGGTAAGTGAAGGATCCAGATGAGTAGAGCGATACAACCTTGAGCTCCGCCATTAAGTGAATGGCTGAGAGATCTCTTGTAGTGGGTGACTGATTGTGCACAGGTGTTGATAGTCAGGTGATTGGGATCGGGTGACAGGTGCTGGTGATTGTGTGCTCTCTGTGGGTGCTGATCCAGGACCAGGTGAATGTGACAACGTGACAAATGGACCATGGTTGGGTCTTCCATTGGGAAAATAATCCAAACATAAACATCAAAATAAACACAAGAATTAGTGCATTTTTCAAATTTGCATTCTCTTTTTTAAGATGAGCTACTTGGGACTTGAAGCTCTGATATATCTTTTTTGTTCTTGTCGATGGCTGATGTATTGGCCTTAATCTGGTTTTCGAAGCATACAAATCGCTGAGTTTGGTCGTCTATTTTCCTGTATCACTTGTAGGACAGCATTTAACATGACTTCTTTGGCATAGTCGCCTTGTACCTTGCTTCTTTTTTTCCTTTTTTTAATCGGTGTGTGGTCCCAGTTAATCTTATAATTTTTGGACATGGCCTTGTCCTCAATGGTCTTACCCTGACCCACTTCAATCTCCTCAATCATGTCTTCATCGCAGGCTTCATGAAAAGCAATCAAGTTGTAGTCATGGTCCGATGTTATTGTTAGGACATATAACAGGGCTATTAGAAACAAACTGAATCAAGAACTTGGCAGTTTTTACGTTTTAATTCAGAGCCTGCTGAAAACACCACCTCTCATCTCTTCCTCTCTCCATGCACATGAACATTATGTGCGGCTGTTATGCCTACACAATAATATTCTTTAAAATAGTGGAAGAAGTCATAGGAGACGAATGGTGGAGTATATGATGTTATTTTTGGCTTTTTTGTGGAAAAAAAGTATTCCTGTATCATTGCAAAACTGATGTTGAGCCATTGATGTCACATGGACTTTTTATTACCAGTGTTTTTACCCCGTTTCTGGACCTGGGATCATTTCAGTTGTATTGCTGTCTATGGAGGTACAGATGGCTCTCTGATACCATAAAAAATATCTTAATTTGTGTTCCAAAGATGAACTAAGGTCTTCTGGGTTGAGTAATAATAACAGAATTTTAAATTTTGGGTGAATTAACCATTTAATTTAAATGCTTTACATGCTCTTTTAAAATTAAATAAGAAACTCTGATTTTTGTGAAAAAGCACATTTTAGTTCCAAATGACTGGTTAAACTAAAATGGTCCGCAATTTTCAGTTAAAATGTGCTGCACAGACACTTTTAGGCAAATAAATATTTAATTAATATTTTGAATTAAATATTTATTCTACAATTTGTGTGGTGTAATAATACATGGTGTTGCTGTGGCACAATAAAAGACAATATAGTGCCAGTGTTTTACTTTTTACAAATTAAATGATTTAAGCTGAAATGGGTTGTTCTATTTTTACATTAGCCCATTTTACCTGAACTTTGTGCCATGACTCAATACAGTAGGGTACCTGTTGTTACTCTCATAATATAAAAAAAAAACAACTTTTATACTTTTTTAGACCCCATATATCATTAGATCATGCATCGCTTATTTGATGGTCAGGCTAGTCATTTATAAAAACATTTTAGCTGACTTCATCCTATTTTATTGGTATTTCAAGGAAATGTAAGACCGCTATATGTGCAATGTATTTGTTTCTTTTAGACACGACAGCATTTCTGCTGCTCTGGAGTGAAAGGCACGGACCTGCGCGTTCGCGTTCTCCCACATAGATGGGCTCAGGACGCTTAGTCCACTGACCTCCGATCTGTGTCTGTAAGCTTGGTGTTGGCCCGATCCCCGGGTATGTGAGCGAATCACTGGACTAGAATAAAGAAACTGAATAGAGCAAAGCCTCGCTTCTCTAAACCCGCCTTCCCACGAGCTCCCATTTTCCAAAACTCCCACCGCAAGGCGCAGCTCTCCGCCGGCTCCAGGTTCACATCTACATCCGCACTCATTCCCGTCATGAATTCCCTGTGGACATGTTTGCTTGTGCTAAATCTTCGGCTTTTATTATCGATCGCACTGAAAGTGGATTCAAACTATCACACACGTCTTGGAGACGGTGATGAAGTTGACTACAAGGACCCATGCAAAGCTGGTAATAAAATACAGTGTTCATAAACTTTATAAATCAAGAGTTTTTGTTTAGTTTTGTTGCTTAATATTATTTAGTTTTATCTAACTCGTCCTGGCCAGGATTTACATAGGCTGTTGCTTTGATTTGTACCTCAAGAGCGAAAACACAAGGAACCGCTGTCATACTGATCGGTCTGCGCCCAAACCAAGCCAAAATCTATCCTTATAGCTATCCTGGCCAGGACAGGTCCGGAAAAATGGCATGTATAGTCACCCTAATATTGATTTGATTAAAATTGATTCATGTTTTGTTTCGACTGAAGTTTTTTTTTGGTCAAAGATTGTAATGTTTTATTTTACATTTTGCTTTGGTTAACTTTTTTTTTTATTATTTTGGTTAAAGTTTTGTTCATTTGCTTTATTTTTAGTTTTGGTTAACGTTTTATTTAGGTTTGTTTAATCCTACATTGCTTTGTGTTGTTTTGTTGTGTGTTGTTTGTGTTGCTTTGTTTTGTTTAGCTGTGTACTGCATGACAGCATGAGATCTGGGACAAGTGAATGGGATCCTGGTGGTTCGGCACCTCCCCCTATCCCCAACTATAAAATCAGCATCCTTGGGGCAGAGCACGTACAACAAACGTTACCTAATTTACAGCACAAAATGTGCTTTACAAATGCTTGAGTTACCTAAGCAAGATTCAATGGCCTGTAGAAGTTTTAAACAATCTCTCACAAACAGGAACGTTGTAGAATGTTTGTAGTCTACCTAAAGGTTCTATTTTGGTACCTTAAAGGTGCACATTACTTTATAGTACATAGTACATAGTGCTTCAAGTGTAGATATTAGAATCTAATAGGTACAAAAAGATATTAGATTCCTCCCCAATGACAGCTTTTGTAACTTTATTTCTGAGAGTGTAGTCTAGAATAACTGAACTTAATAGCCTTCATATTGTTTATATGTTAATATAATAATTACAATTCACATTATATATTTTTTTATTTCTCAAGTCCAAGTTCATGATTACGTCTTAACTTGTGCTTAGGGGCAACGCCATTGGCAAAGTGATTTCCACCTTTTGAAGTTAAAACAGTTTAAGTTTAAAAGGTTTTAAAAGTTTAAGTTTGATGTTTTCAGTCTGAAAAAGTTAGAAATAGTTATAAATTCAGATGATAGATATATAGATGATTAGCATGTTACTAGCATATTGCTACCATGATTAACAAAGTTACTAGAATGTTTCTAATATGTTACTAGCATGATTAGCATGTTACAAACATGTTGCTAGCATGATTAGCAAGTAAATAGCATGTTGCTAGCATGTTTCCAACATGATTGGCAAGTTACTAGCATGATTACCATGTTACTAGCATGCTAATAATGTGATTAGCAAGTTACTAACATGTTTAACATGTTGCTAGCATGTTTCTTGCATGATTAGCATGTTGCTGCCATTTTTTAGCATGATTAGCATGTCACTAGCATGTTGTTAGCATGATTAGCTAGTTACTAACATGTTGTTGGCATGATAAGCTAATTACTAGCATGTAATTTAACATGATCAGCGTGTTTCTAACATTAATAGCATGTTGCTAGCATGATTTAGATAAATTAGGAATAGTATTACATTGAGTGGAAGTTTAAAGGAGTTTAAATAAATTTATAAATAGTACACAGAAGAGAAGTCTGATTGAGTCTAATTGGCTGCAGTGTGTTTAGATTAGAATTTTGACAGTTGGCAGAGTGTTGGCTCATCTGAACATTGCGTGAATGGGAGTCTATGGGATTTTTATGAGTTTTAAACTTAATTTGTATGAAAATCGTAAATTGGATCAGTAAGATATAATTAAAGATATAGTCGAATATCAGTAAATCGGGTTGGGTTTCTCAAGCCAACTTAATAAGTTTAAATAGTAGATCAGTAAATCACAGAAGATTAAAAAGATTCTCTGAGAGTGCCTCGGAAAAGAGGGGCGGGGTCAGCGGAGCTCGTGAAGATTTAAAGGGGAAGAACACAGAACAGAGTGATTTCAAAAGAGCTGTTTTTTAAACTTTAAAAATTTTTAAAACAAACTATCCCAGCTAACAAAGTTACGGAACTGCAACGTAATCTGGTGACCAAAGTTTTGTCGTAGCAACCAGAAAATTGAAAGGTGCCTATACGTCGCCGCGACGTAACTTCCTTATGAGCATATAAAGAATGTGCCATGGGACTGGTAAACGCTGGTAATGAAATTATGTGCATATGACGTCGTAGTTATGTTGTCAGTAAGTCATGAAATTACTAATATATTACGAAAAGAGTACGAATCTGGGACGTTCTTGGTTATCTTGTTAAGTAAGGAGGAAGTACAGACAATGTTGTAAATTGGTAATAGGATGGTAATGGAATTATGTGCACACAACATTGTGGTTACGTTGCCAATTGGTAAGTCATGAAATTACCAAAAATGCCAAATATGTTACGTCGTGTTTTAGCTGGGTATATTACAAACTTTCCCTTAAGACCCTAAAGAATAATATAAGGTAGTAGAAAATTGGCTTTGTATGACTCCTTTAAATAAGTCATATATTAATCAGTATGTTTCTGGGCTGCCCAGCGGTTCAGATGATTGTTCATTACTGTCACAGCATGAAGTTGGCTTCAGGCTACTGAAACCTGTCAGGAATTTGGTTTGGCCTGAAGACTATTAAATTGAGACAGTTAATTTATTGCTAACAAAGAGAAGTGTTGATTTGGGAAATTGGACGACTACTTTGTTTTCGCTGCCATTAAAGTTGATGTAATGATTAATGGCTCAAAAAGAACATCAGCTTTTTAATCTAAATGCCTTTGCTTGCATTCCTTTTGCAGTAGCTTTCAGAAATGAAATTGTTTGGATTGAGAATAAGGTGAGGGTAAAAGGTAGCTCTACAGTTTGAAGTGAATAGAAGTGAACCCTTAATTAGAAAATGTAAGTATACTTTAAATTGCATAGTAAACCCACTGATGCAAATAAATGCTTTTTTAGCCATTTTATTTAAAAATATTTGATTTTTGATTAATTGTTTTCTTGTTCATCTTTTATTAGCTGTGAGGTACAGATTATGGGGAAGCTCTACCTGAGATCTTCTGTCTGTGTGACTGCCATGTCATCTTGACTATTCAAGTTTTGATGGCTTTTGAGCAACCCAGGCTCACTGGAAATACATTTCTGCAACCCTGTAACTTTGTACCTTACTGCAGGTTAATAGTTAATAGAACAGGGATAGTTCACCCAAAAATGAAAATTTGATGTTTATTTGCTTACCCCCAGGGCATCCAAGATGTAGGTGACTTTGTTTCCTCAGCAGAACACAAAAAAAGATTTTTAACTGTAACCATGGCAGTCTGGTAGTCATTTAATGGAAGTGGATGGGCACCAAATCATAAGTAAAAAAAACATGCACAGACAAATCCATAGGTATAGGTTCGTTTTTTCAGTTTTGCAGAAATGTATGAAGAGGCACATACAGTGTGAGCATAGGTTGCTTTTGTGGATATGCACATTTTGAGCATAACAGTAGAAAAGATGCTACACATGATTTATCTGTCATACAGTTTAGAGTGTATGTTTAAATTGAACCTTTAATTGGGAACTGCTTCACCTCAAAATTGGTTGGCTGTGACTTACTTCTTTATTTGTGAACATATTTCTTTACAGTATATGCATGTTAATTGACAACTTTGGATGAAAACCTCAACATGCTCATATTGTGTGTTGGGTTTGTTTAGCAAATGTTTCAGGCTTAATAAGATGTCCTGCTAGGCTAGAGTGTTCCCTGCTGCCACAGAGTACAATGATTTGTGCTGCTAGGTCAAAAATCCCAGACATCATGAGTGTTCATAGCCGCTCAAGCAAATTTCTGTCTTTACAGAATATAAAGGATGAATATATATATATATATATATATATATATATATTTAAAAATTATTGACCTTGTGATATCCAGGTGAGAATGGTTGCAAAGCACAGACTACTGCTACCAGGCAATTATACTCAGTGCTTATTAAATTAATTATTAGCCTTTTATCACCTTACAAACTAACTTCTCCTTCACAAGCCCCAGTAATGTACTGTTTAATAAATGTTGTTTAAAACAAAGAATGAAATAACATTTTCTTTGTCTTTTAATTTTTTTGATCGATATGATACAAAATAATCCAGCCCGATCTCACAGCAATTCGTACATATTTTACAAGGTGGCTAATTCGTACGACCTCACTTTTCATTCATAAAAAAATTCATATCATTTTTGATAAATCATTTGTATTTGTGTTGCCAATTCGTATTAATTTGTACGAATGACCTACACCTAACCCCACCTCTAAACCTACACGTCACTGGGGTTTTAGACACATCGTACAAAGTCGTACGTGTGAGGGCGTAATTGGGAACTGCATCACTTCAGAATTGGTTGGCTGTGACTTGCTTCTTTATTTGTGCTGTTTTATAAAGGCTGTTTTAGCTTGAATTACAATGTCTATAGTATGTCTGTTTTATGTTCGCGGGTGCGGGACGGGTTGTAAAAATAGATACACTGGTGCGGGGTGGGCTGGGGCGGTCCAAATAATTTCATAAAAGCGGGACCCGCGGGTTAGAGAAATACCCAACCCATGCATCACTAATACATATATATATATATATACATATAATAACACAATAATAGACCCTGTGATATCAAAACAAGGATTTATTACTTTTTAGTTCTTTTTAGCTCTTTCAATCGATCATTAAAATTTATAATAATAATATATTTCATGAAAAAACAACAAGATGACTCATCGGCGCCATGCTTATTATAATGTCTCTGTACTAATGTACTTTTTAAAAATGTATTATTTATTCATTTTATTAGCCCCTTGCTTTTGTCACAGAAATAATGACTTTCATTTTACATAGCATTTTACATTTGCATTGCACTTATTATAAATCAATTGCATGAGAAAACTTGAACTTTCACTAAGAGACATGGTGTTTCTGTTTTATGCTTTAACGTCATCACTTTTCCATCCATCTTTAAAGACTTTCATGTTTGCAAGAATGGTTTGTTTACCCAATTATCTGTTTTTTTTTTATTGTAAAAGTCTTCATTTCTATTTTCACTAAAAAATATTTTAATACACAGATACACTGGTTCAAGGATGGCGGATGCTTGAGGCGCTTACCTGGTGATGTGTGTTTTCGTTTTCTGTTTAAGCTGCTTTTCTGGGCGACATAGCCTTAGATGAAGAGGACTTGCGCTTCCTTAAAGCCAAATATATGGACGCTAAGAAGAATGCCTCTTCTAACTTCTCTATACATGATTCAGGTGAGAATGGTTGCAAAGCACAGACTTCTGCTACCATGGAATTATACTCAGTGCTACAGTCCAACTATACATAAAGTGTTTTATTTGGAATTGTTTTTATTTTAATATGATGTGATTATTAATTTAATTATTAGCCTTTTATCACCTTACAAACTAACTTCTCCTTCACAAGCCCCAGTACTGTTTAATACATGTTGTTTAAAACAAAAAATGGAATAAAATTTTTAATTTTAAAGTCTTTTAATTTTTGGATGGATATGGTACAAAATAATCTCACAGCAATTCTTACATATTTTAAGAGGTGGCTAATTCGTACGACCTCACTGATATTAATTCATATAATTTTTGCTAAATCGTGTGTATTAGTGTTGCCAATTCGGATTAATTTGTACGAATGACCTACACCTAACCCCACCTCTAAACCTACACGTCACTGGGGTTTTAGACACATCGTACAAAGTCGTACATGTGAGGGCGTACAAATTTGTATAAATTAGCATGAATTAGACACCTCATATAAAATGTGTATGAATTGATAGTGAGACTGTTGAATAATCCTGTTCACATCTACGTGATAAGTTCCTTCAAAAGTAATCTAAAAGTAATCCAAATATAATCAGGTTGTTATAATGAAATACATTGCATAATTTACATCATGGCACTTGTAGACAAATATATTTTGTCTGATGTATTGTCTTTGCCCTAGAAAATAGATCATCAGCTAATGACAATGTAAAGGACGACCCAGTTTTGGTCGCTCAGAGGCTCCTACGCAGACGGAGAGCAGCCACTGCCAGACCTGAGAGAGTATGGCCGGATGCCATAATACCATATGTTATTAGTAGCAACTTCAGCGGTAAGTCTACAAATAGGCTACGTTTTTATTTTATTTTACTTATTGTTTTTAAGGGGCTTAATTGTTTTCTTCTCATATTAATATCCTTTATAATTTGTCAGCTGGTGCGCCAACTCAAATTGTTATCTAGATGACTTTAGTTTTTTACTGATATAAACTAAACCTTGTAGGCAGCCAGCGAGCCATTTTCAAGCAGGCCATGCGTCACTGGGAAAAACACACTTGTGTGACATTCATTGAAAGAAGCACAGAAGAGAGCTACATCGTCTTTACCATACGGCCATGTGGGTAAGTTCACGTTCTGCCTGTCACTGGGGAGAGACATCTGTTGCTCACCAATAATGTCCCTCCTCATATGGATTATTCCAGTTTGTCCCTCGGCCTCTGATGCACAGAATCGCACTTCCCTTTCAGAATTCGAAAGCTCCAATCTTTTCAGCAGTTTTCTGGCTTAACTGGCTTTCTATAGGCATGGTAGTAAGTTAAAGCAAATTTGGCGAGCTGTCCGGGAAGCGAGCCGGGAGAACGGCGGGCCCCGAACCCTAATGGC
>JAUYWG010000006.1:868169-879674 GCA_034779775.1 Enteromius afrohamiltoni
ATAGAGCTGGTCCAGTGTTCCACGACCAGGACGAAAGCCGCATTGTTCCTCCTGGATCCGAGGTTCGACTATCGGACAAATTCTCCTCTCCAGTACTCTGGCATAGACTTTCCCGGGGAAGCTGAGGAGTGTGATCCCCCTATAGTTGGAACACACCCTCTGATCCCCCTTTTAAAAAGAGGGACCACCACTCAGTCTGCCAGTCCAGAGGCACTGTCCCCAACCTCCACTCGATACCGTAGAGGCGTGTCAGCCAAGACAGCCCCACGGCATCCAAAGACCTAAGGTACTCAGGGCGGATTTCATCCACTCCCGGTGCCTTGCCACTGAGGAGCTCTTGTTGTGCAGCGTTTTCTGCCACACTTTTTCCTTTTTTTACACTGCTTCCCCCTCCTGAGGCGCCGGACAGTTTGCCAGAACCTCTTTGAGGCCGACCATTAGTCCTTCTCCAGGGCCTCACCGAACTCCTCCCATACCTCCCATCTTGCCTCCACAACCACCCGGGCTGCAGTCCCACCGGTACCTATCAGCTGCCCCAGGATCCCCCCCAGCCAACCAGGCTCAATAGGACTCCTTCTTCAGCTTGACGGCATCCCTTACTTCCGTTGTCCACCACCGAGTTCGGGGGTTGCCAACATGACAGGCACCGGAGACTTTGCGGCCACAGCTTTGAACAGCCGCATCGACAATGGAGGCGGAGAACATAGTCCACTTGGACTCAATGTCTCCAACCTTCCTCGGGATCTGGTTGAAGCTCTGCCAGAGGTGGGAGTTAAAGACCTCCCTGACAGGGGGCTCTGCTAAGCGTTCCCAACAGACCCTCACAGTACGTTTGGGCCTGCCAAGTCTGTCCAGCTTCCTCCCCCGCCAACGGATCCAACTCACCACCAGGTGGTGATCAGTTGACAGCTCCGCCCCTCTCTTTACCCGAGTGTCCGAGACATATGGCTGGATGTCAGATGAAACTACCACAGTCGATCATCGACCTCCGCCCTAGGGTGCCCTGGTACCAGGTGTACTGATTGACACCCTTATGCTTGAACATGGTGTTCGTCACAGACAAACTATGACTAGCACAGAAGTCCAACAACAGAACACCACACGGGTTCAGATCAGGGGGGCCGTTCCTCCCAATCACGCCCCTCCAGGTATCACTATCATCGCCCAGTAGAACGACGGAGTCTCCAGTTGGGACGCTTTCCAGCACCCCTTCCAGAAACCCCAAGAAGGCCGGGTACTCTGTGCTGCCATTCGGCCCGTAGGCGCAAACAACAGCGAGAGACCTATCCCCGACCCGAAGGTGCAAGGAAATGACCCTCTCGTTCACCGGGGTGAACTCCAACACATGACGGCTAAGCTGGGAGGCTATGAGCAAGCCCACACTAGCCCGCCACCTCTCGCCGCGGGTGACTCCAGAGTAGTGGAGAGTCCACCCGCCATCGAGGAGTTGGGTTCCAGAGCCCGAGCTGCGTGTGGAAGTGAGCCCAACTATCTCTAGACGGTACCTCTACACCTCCCGTACTAACTCCGGCTCTTTCCCCTCCAGCGAGGTGACATTCCATGTCCCAAGAGTCAGATTCTGTGTCCGAGGATTGGGTCGTCAAAGTCCCCACCTTCGACCACCGCCCAACCCACAAAGCACCGGCCCCTTATGGTCCCTCCTGCGACCCCACGTCGCTCTTTCGGGCTGGACCCAGATGGGGTATTCTGGACCGCTCTTTGTCTGGCCTGTCACCTAGGACCTTTTTGCCTTGGGAGACCCTACCAGGGGCATATAGCCCCTGACAAACTAGCTTCTATCATTCATTCAGGCACTCAAACCCCTCCACCATGGTAAGGTGGCGATCCAAGGAGAGGAGAACCTTTTCATGATATGCTAATTTTTTGAGATTTTGGGTTTTCATGAGCTGTGTGCAAAAATCATCAATATTAAAACAATAAAAGGCTTGAAACTACTACAGTTGTGTGTAATGAATCTAAAATATATGCAAGTCTAATGTTTATCAGTACATTACAGAAAGTAATTAACTTTATCACAATATGCTAATTTTTTTGAAAAGGACCTGTATTTTAAAGACAAGAATAATATACTTAAATATATAAATATACTTAAAGACAAAGTATACAAAAACGTTTTGTAATGTTTGCTTTTCTATTACTAATAATATTAAAGCTATCATTGTAATTCATTTTTGTATACATTTTAATTCCTTTGATTAACCGATTATGGACTATCTGATTGTTAGATCAACTTCTATCTGTATTAGAGAGAACTAAATGAAGGTGGCAAACAATTTTGTTCTCAGGTGCTCCCTCTGCAAAGTCAAAATAAAAGTCCCACCTAAAATATAACAGACAAACAAAAATGAATTATCGGCTAATGCAGATATTTGAATAATTAATTAATTCTGAAAATACAAAAAAATAAATAAAATCAACATTGGGAAATAAATTGGTGTGATTCTGTACAGTCTTCTTAGATTATCATAGCTGGATGCCTTTCATTATTTTGAAAAAAGATTACATTAGCTTAGCTTTTAAGCTTTTTTTTTTTTTTTTTTTTACCAGCTAACAGAAACACTGAGCTGTCAACTATTGGATTTTACCTGAGGGTACTGCATTGTTTCCATGGTGCTGTCGAAAGCCGAGCGAAGAGAGGCGAAATTTATGAGCACATCAACATCTGGATGTTTCTTCATAGCATCAGCCATGTTTTTATAGACAGGAAGTAAGATCTCCTTATGACCCCAGTAAAACTTCTGCTTGTGGTCACCACTGACATACAAAAACACACATAATGTAAAGATCATATAAACCTACTCACGTCCTCAAAAACCCAAAGTGCCATATAATGAGTATTATAAACCAACATTACAGAAGTTGCATTGTGTTGAACAGCTTAAAAATAGACAGCCAGCATATGGTTTCTTTTTAAATGTACTGACGTGAAGGGGTAGACCATTGCGACGACAGAGGGTTCATCACGTGAACACACGTAATCAAAATCCAGCATGCCTTGAACTGCCCGTGTCTGCATGCCCCACACAATTGCCTTTGTCTGCCTGCTGAATAGAGTTGTGGCTTTAGCTAAAAGGGTAGAGAGACAAATGATAGATTAAATTAAACTCATATTTTACATGCTTAATGCCATAAATCTAAATTATGTCAATATGAAGACCATTTAGTTCAACCATGTATTGCATTAAGTTTGAGTGTGTAGAAATGAAAACAAGTGATATCAGTAAAGGTCTGAAAAGACTTGAAAAGAGGTGCAGAAAATAAGAATTAGAATTATTATAATGTCTTAAAAATATATAAACGCTTAAATTAATTTCAGGTTTGACACGAAAAATGTACACAGTTTAAATTACCATTTTGCTTATGCAAGGTGAACATAAAAAGTCAGATGTATATCTTCTTGTGGCTGGCTGTAAATTTGTGTTTTAAGTCAAGTGTGTCATCACACAATTTTTTGCATAATATCCTCATGTGAGCTGTCTTCAGATCAGTCTGACATAAGGTTGCACTTATGAAATATGAGTTATTATCCTGGCACACTCAAAGCATTCCTTTTTATGCAACATTCCATTTCCGTAACAATGTAGTAAAACACAGATATTAAAAGGTGAAATTTAGTAAACACCTTCTCGATTATGTATATTTTGTACAGGCAAGCGGATGAAGCCAGAATATAAATGCAACGTGGAAAGTTTCATGTTAAGTGGTTTCCCATAGAAAACTGTTATAAGGAACCATTAAGTGGGTTCATATTCTGGCCTCATCTGCTTTCCTATGTAAACTATGCATCATTAATACAGAATTCAAGTTCCCTGTCGACACTTCACTTGTACTGAGTCTGCTATGGGAAAAAGTCCTTTTTTCCTCCTAACTGAAGCCTTATTCAATCACGCAGTGAAAATCGGCTGGTCGCCGACCAATGGACACTGCTCCCGCCGAAGCCCGCCAAGGGCTCCTTCACGGAGCTGTCTGGATCATCTGGACCCTCAAGGCCCTCGTCAAAAATCCACGCCTTTCTTCCCAGAGGTCCATGAAGAGCTAACAAAATCCTGGAAGGTGCCCTACTCAGCACGGCTGGGCAACCCCACCGCAAATGCATTTGCTTAGCTCGATGGCGCTTTTGAAAAGGGCTACGAGAAGCTGTCTGTGAGCCCCGCCTGCCTGGTATTCGGGCCCAATGACTCAAAAGTCATCCTGAAACCAAGGCTCGGCTGTTTAAAGCGCAGGTGGTATCTCACTCAGCATTACCCCCTAGTGAGGACCATGACTTTAACCCCCTCTGCCCAGTCAGGGCACTGAGAGCCTATATTGAGCTGTCAGCTGCCTTTTGGCGTTCAGACCAGCTGTTTGTGTGCTTCAGAGTCTGCTCTAAGGGTATACCTCTAAGGGTCACAAGTGAGTGAAGTGTCAACAGGGAACATACAGGTTATTTCCGTAACCCAGGTTCCCTGAGACACAGGAATGAGTACTGCATCCCGTGCTGCAATGGTACCGGGTTCGGTACCCAACCCTAGACATAGCTGACGTCACATGAAACCTATGAATAGGCTGCATCAGAATATGCTTCACTGTTTTAAAAGTAGGTGAAAAACATCATGTGAAAAGAAGAGTATGTTTGAATCCATAGTATTCATACGACAGCTGGCAGTTCACCAGTTCTGCCTTTATTCACAACAAGTTAATGGCCTGCAAACAGATTTGTTGTTGTTGTTCTTCTTCAAAAAAAAAAACATTTCAAAGCAGCTTTTTGCTGCTCACATGCAAACATAGATGCAAGCTGCGCTGCTGATACAGAGAAACAATAGGTCCAAACAAAACAGACCCAACACTGTAAGTGGCCTGTGCAACTGCAACATGCCCTTTATCAGACTAAATATTCAATTTACTCTTTCTGAATATCAGCACTCTTGCACAATCAAACTAGAAGACCAGAATTACTTGGATAAATGACTAATAACTGCTGTCATGCCAACATACGACACTATGTGCTTTGCAAAGAAACACAGTAAACACTGGACTAGCCCATAGCTCTTACCTTTAACCGCAGCATTAAACATGGCTCTTGCAGACCATGAAACTAATTATTATGATGAACAGAGAAAGACAGCATGAGGAGAGAAAAGAGACGGGATGAAAAGGAAATTAAAATAGTTTAAAAATGACTAACAGGGCAAAAAAAAAAAAAAACAAACAAAGACAACAAAACAAGACAGTAGGTAAATGTAATGAGATAAAGTGGGAAAAATGTAAAAGGTGCAGTAAGTAACTTTTTTGTACTTCTACCAAATCTGCCCAAAATATTGTTATTGGTTCACATAATAGCACTCATAAGCAGTGTGTACTGATTTCAGCATCTGTATTAACAGTTCCAAACATTCAAATATGTATAAACAGAATGTCACCGAATAGCAGAAGAACAGGTGCAAGTAAAGTTTCAGTCCTTTTTCCTACACTCAGCAGAAAATAAACTAAACCTAATGATAAAATAAATTTATCACCACACTCAGATACAATATATTACTATGGCAGCTATAGAAAGAAATAATAAATGTGATAAATGAAGCAATCAATTTCAATACTTGATATTGAAATATTATTAGGGGTGGGCGATATGGAAAAAAAATATACCACGATTTTTTCTGGGGAAAATCCCTATTCACGATCCCGATTCTTTTTTTAAGTTGTTTTTTTAAGAATATTTTGCAAATTACAGAGGTAGGGCAAAAATATCATATTACATTAATTTTACTATTTTGCAAGTTGTCTGAGCAGTACAGACAAACTAATTTGCCTTTTTTATAAAAACAAAGTCTTTCAAGGTAACAGTATAAAGTATAAAGAAAGGCAGATATTTAGGTCAAAATGAGCAAAGATAAAAATCGTTGTCATTTTATCTTTGTTACTCGAATAGATGCAAATATAGATGCAAAATAGATTACAAATAAACATAATATGAATAAAACAAACAGTGCTTCTATTTTTCAGGAAGAGTAGGTGTATTCATCAGTATTGAATTAACAAACATGAAAGGTGAACCGCTATGTACTTCTACACTACAATACATCATTTACTCACTCTCAGCTCATTTTATCTGAATGAGTTTCTTTTTTCTGTTGAACAGTGTATTGTATTCAATGAGGACCAGCAACTGTTTGGTTACTCAAAATTTCTAATTTTGTGTTTAGCACAAGAAAGAAATGAATACAGGTTTGGAACAACATGTAAGTGAGTTAATGATGACACAATTATAATTTTTGAGTGAACTATCCCTTTAATGACAAGCGGCGGCATGTATAGTTTAAGAGCTGCATGCATCTAATATACAGGCATGTTTTTCTCTTGATTGTTTAACTTACTTTCACTTTAGACACAAGCAATTGTGTTTAACGCTGTGTGTTTGTGAGAGTATTACCACAATCACATGTGATAAATATCTTAGTTCATTAATTAGGTGCTATTTGACAGGCTTTGCGCGTGTGCGCGCTTTAGGTGTACGTGCTTGGAAAAGCGCACCCGGACAGCACACATATGAAATGTTTACTCGGCAAGACTTTAAAGCTAATAATAATGTACTTTTGTGATTGCGAATAAGTGCAGTGTCCGGCGAGTGTAATTCTACTACCGAGATAACACTGATGTAAATGCATGTCACGTTGTGCAGCATATTGAGACGGAGATGATAAAATAGTATGATAACAACGATATTCCTTAAAAAGCAGATCGCAGAGAAATTTTTATTGATCTAAAATCGTCGTATCGCCCATGCCTAAATATTATTTTTGCTTTTTTTTCTCAATGAATTAAATATAGTTGATTAATTTAAAAGACGCTGATTAAAATCACTAACCTTTTCTGTTTAAAAGATATTTTACACAAATGCCAAACAACACTAATATATCTACACATATATATGCATACACATACAAAAACACATGTACATACTTAATACAAATATCTTATATATTTAATATAATTATATAATATATAAAATATATAAATGCATTTACATGTAAATGCCTTCAAAATATATACTGTATGTGTGTTTCAATATATACATAATAAACAGTACAAAAACATAGATTATGTAAAGAAAAACATTTTGTTTGATGCGATTATTAGTTTGACAGCACTAATATATATTTGTAACGCTAATCCTGTAAGATCGGATAATCTGATTTCTTTTGTTAAAATTGACTTACTTAAATAATTACGGTCCTGCACAGTGAGTGACCTCATATACACATGTAAAATCTGATTTTCTCCAATAATTGTTAAAACAAAAACAAGCTAACAAACTTCATAGCTTGCATTAGTGAACGGTCAGTGGAATCCTTTAATCTACAGTTAAAGAATCAAATGTAAAATGTCAATGTGTTCTTCAAAAGTTACTGTGACTAGGATATAAAATTTCTAAATACCTCTTGGAACACCAGCTGTGGCTGTGATACCATCTGTGATACCATTATTGCTCAGTCTGTGCTCAGAGAATGAAGTATTTCTGGTCCTTGCTGGTGTCTGGAAGACAGAAAGAATGAACAAAATTCTCAGAATTGTATGCGGCCCACTGCAATCTAGCATTTATCACTATAGTATAACTATAATTACTATAACACTATAATTACATAACAGTTGAGATATGTTCTGCTGTTGTCACTGAATCTAAACTGTATTCTAAATTCAATATGGTATGACAAAATTTATCATTGTAGCATAAAGATGTGCTCAGACATTCATGTATGAGACGAATACTAATGTTTGCATTATTTTATTGTAGAAATTCAGAATGGCAAGAATTTTATCTTTCCATACTGTTTATGGTAAAAACTTCTTTAACCAAGTTCTGCCAACAGTATCCCACAAAAAAGATGAAACGCATGTGCTTCACTTCTTTGGTGGTCACTTGTCATATTGCTACTAATAAATTTCACAAATGCCTCATGTAGCCACAACTGGCCAAATCTAATAAGAATAAAAGCATAAATTTACACTTAAAGCTGCACTAGTGTTCAACAGGAAATTGGCAGTGTGGGCTGCCACTGGAGGCTGATTGGGGATTGGACGATGACCCAGTGCCATGCCAACAATAGCGGTCATGTGAGTCTCTGTGCCGAAGACATGGATGGGAATTCCAGTAGTCTTTCCTGTTGCAATAAAAAGGGAGCCAGATCAACAGAATGATGTAGAAATATAATATCACTTGTGTAAATGTACACGTGTAAATGGACATCATTATACATTATACGCAAGTGAACATTTTCATGTTCACTTCTGACCAGTGAACACATTCAGTATCGTTGAATTATGTCAGAACAAATAAGGATTTATGCATCACAGATTGTAAAACACGAAGTAAAATGCGTCCTGGCCAGGATTTTTATAATGCCAATAATATCTAGGTTTTGGCTTGGTTTGCCTGTGCAGACCGATCGGTGTATGACCTTAAAACATAAGGAACCGAGGTACTTTGAATCAAAGAAATATAGAAATCCTGACCATGGTGTGTCCTGGAAAAATGGCACGTATGGTCACCCTAATAGAAGCACAGATGAGAGTGGAATGTTCTGTGGTTGATTTACTGCCAATGCATAAATGAATGAATACAGATGCAGTCTGCTCCTTTGCAGGTGCAAATGAGCAACTATGGGTTAAGACATGTTTTTGGAGTGCTAAATAACAACACAAATACAAATAAATTGACTGCTGTAAACATGTAGCTGCAAAAAAAAAGACTGTTTGTGCCTTTTCATTGACAGTTTTTCAGTGTGTCTTTAGTAAACCCTTACATATATATTTTTTCCTGCCAAAAGAGGGTTTACGCTAACAAAGCTGTTCAAAAAAAAAAATTATAAGCAAAAAATAATCTGTTAAAAGCATGAAATCTGGCCCTAAATCTCCTCGGACATCAATTTCCATCATGTTCAAATTTGTTTTATGGAATAGCTATGAATGTGTTCGAACTGAAAAAAATCTAATTTCAGTCAAATGCTAATATCAGGTGTTAACAGCACCCTTGATAAGCTGTTTTGCTTACCAACTTCTCCCATCACTCTCAGCCCTTCCTGGTAGTTTGGACCTCCACGTCGAACAAAGATAGTAACCTCATTTTCTTTTAGGGGGCCCTGGTAGTCTTTGATAGCTCTCACAATGCCCTGATGTTTAATGAAAGATCAAATATTATAAAAATAACTACTTAACTTGATTTAGCAATGATGAATATCAAGACAGAAGAGCCATTGTACCTTGAACGTAGCTGCTACATTAGTGAAGTTAGCAATACTGCCACCAATGATCAACACCTTTCCTAAAGAGGAAAAAGAGAAGTTATTAAGAGAGTCTTTGATATAGATTTTGCAGTGTCCAAAATGAGAAACCGTTTTCCCAAAAACTGGAAGTGCGTTCCACCATTTGGGAGCCACAACATCAAAGGCTTGGCCATGCTTTAAGAGGGACCACTGAACAAAAAGGCAACTGGTTACATGAAAGGAGAGATCTTTAATACAAAATATGGTTGAAGGAGATCAGCAACATACTGTGATGCTAAACAACACAGAGCTTTATCAGCAAACAGTAAAAAACTTAATCTAAAATGGTAGCCAATGTAAAGAAGAGAGAAGAATAGTGATGAAGTGTGAAGGAATAAAATTCATAGGAGAATTTGAATTTGAAAAAAAAACTTTTATTTTTTTTTTTTGCAGTTTGATAAGCAAGAGAGATTCAAAACTAAAAGAACTAGAAAGCATCAAGGAATCAAAACAAAACAACTGATGGAAATCTGGATGGATATTTTAGTAGAACAGCCTAATATAGTAAATTACATTTTTTAAGGAAAATGTTGAATTTTTTTTCTTAACAAGCTGCGGACATATCAACAATATTTAGTGTTTTATTAATTGACAGGTTTCTGACTTGGCTAAAATGCCATTTATTATTTTTTCATATCCGTTATTACTGTATTTTTCACACCTGTAATTCATGACTTGAATTAATAAAAAAGCATGCTATTCTTCCACACAAACTCACCATCAAGGTGTTTCTCACGGGTCATTAGGGAAAGGATAGTCTTGGCGTAGTCGTATGTCTGCTGCTCGCTGGGTGCACCAGAGTATTCCCCATAGTTGGCCAGTTCATCTACTCCACCCAGATCACAGATGGTATCACTAAAAAAAACAACCATAACACTTCATACTAGGCTCTCATTTGGCAGCATCACTTAATGCATTAGCTAAATGAAATAGCAATAAGCAATGTATTTTCAAACCATTTATTGATCTCTGATAATGACACAGCAGATCTATACTCATATTTATGCCCTTGTTTTATTGAATATATCTAAGGGCTAAGATGTTGGCAACACAACCTGTAGACCACTGAAGCACCGCCACCGGCAACCATGGTCCAGATGCGTCCTCTGGGATTCAGTAGGGTGAGTTTCAGACTGGCGCCACTCTTAGCATCAAGATCTGCTATGTATGCTTCCTGTACACAAAACAACAACAAAGAAATTCTACTTCTACTCGGATTCTGATACATCCGAGATGAAATGAGGCATCTAAGATAAGATCATCACGCTAACTATGAGCTCACTAATCCAGTTCTCTGAACGCACCTGCAGTTGATGATTAGTATAGCTGGATTGAGTTGTCTACGATTATTGCACATCCGTGCGTTGTTTAAAAAGGCGACATGTATTGATAGTAGAAACACTGATCACAACTTAACTGGTTGAAGAAATGTAAAAGAGCAAGCTCAATTTTTTTTCTCAAGCAGAGCAAGAGCTTTTATTAGAGGGTTATGAACAGTGTTGTGCAAGTTACTTACAAACTGTAATATATTATATTATACTTGTTACTGCTATTTAAAAGTAATGCCTTATATTACGATATTACTGATTAAAAATTGTAATGCGTTACATGACTCCTGTATTACTTTTGAGTTACTTTCACCAAAATAACTACAGAGAGCATGCAGTTCTGCATACAGTTCTGCATTCAAATACACGCAATAGACTAAAGCTTGTCACATCTTCAGCAATAGTATCATTACCAGGAATATGTCAGAGGAAAAAATTTAGTTTTTTCTGAGTCCGTGCCACAAAGATAAATTTCCTGACTCGCCATCTCCTCTGACGCACCTTAAGTCATGTTCATGGATTATTCTTTTTTCGTTAAGTGGTCATTTAAAGCTTTTTTAATTCATGTCTTTTTTGTTTTTTGTGATTTTTTTTTTAAACGTTTATTATAAAGAATATAATATTTATTAAAAGACTGAACAAGAACAACTTTTAACATCAGCTCACACACTCTCGACATTCCTTTTGGGGGCGCTACCTCTCTTATTTAACACCTTTTTAATACACCACAAAGACATTTATGTGGGATTATTAGCAGAAATTATATTGAGTGTAATATTCGCAGGGACATATGCTTGGAAATAATATTTCATGTCTTCCATTTGATTCATTATAGTGCGCCACCCAATAGCAATAAG
>JAUYWG010000006.1:905900-924771 GCA_034779775.1 Enteromius afrohamiltoni
ATATCACTGTATATTGTTGCAACACCACCACCACGACCACTCTGACGGGGCTCATGTTTGTAATAGTAGTTTGGTGGGGTAGACTCATTTAGACCAATATAATCATTAGGTTTTAGCCAGATTTCTGTTAAGCAGAGTACATCAAAACTATTATCTGTGATCATTTCATTCACAATAACTGCTTTCGGTAAAAGTGATCTAAAGTTTAGAAGTCCAAGCTTTAAAAATGATTTCTGTTCATCTGTTTTGTTTTTTTCTGGTTTAATTACGATCAGATTTTTTTTCTAGATCCTGCATCAAAGCCTAGGACGCTCCCAGAAAAGAATCCAATTATTTACAAAGAGCAGTTTCTGTTCTTTACACCATGACAGTAATCATTCATTTAGAGCAAAAAGTCTGAACCTTTCGTGTCGGAAACATTGAGAACGCGAGCGCCAGGAAAACAGTGTGTGTGGACTTTGCCTTTAGCTATAGTAGCACGAACGTACCGAACAATGGAGTCTCCGACGATCACAGCGTCGCGTTCCGCCTCGCTGAGGGGAGCAAAGCGCTTCTGGGTGGAGATCTCGAAGGGCGGGGGTGGAGAGGTCCTTGCCCAAGCCCTGACTTGTGTCTTCCGCTGCTTCTGCACCCAGGGTCTTTGTCCCGGCGCTGGGATGAAGGATATCTGGGACGATCGCAGCCCGGGTGCACAGAGGTGGTCAGAGTGTTTGTGTTGCACTGTATACTCACCCGGGAGGATTCCAGCGCTTCCCATTTACATTGAATGGGTAACGTTAAGCATTGCCGAAAATAATTGTGGATTGTGAATTTTTCAACTTCTGCTGTGAGCAACGCCAGTGAAGCACCGCCGACAGAAGCATTGGTCAATCAGGATTGCTCTATGCAAATACAGTAGCCAGGTGGCAGCCAATCACATGTAGCAAACTGAGGATCCAAGTTTTTGTTGTTGAGTTCCTGTAATGACTGAGCCGAATCACTTGGATCCATCTGCAGTCTTTTATTAACACAGAGAACAGACAAGACAAACTCACAGTGAATAAGTCCAATAACAGTGTTCAATAAGAGTAGTAGGGTCCAGGCACAGTTCAGGGCAGGCAGCAATGTTCATAAACGAGAAGTCCAGGCAAGGTCATACACGGAGAATCCAACAGGGTAAACCAACGCTCGGAATTGTCGCATGAATGCAGGCAATACTTTGCGACGAGTGAATCCGCGAGGCTGCTTAAATTGCGGCCGAAATGAGGAACACCTGGAGCTGATCAGAGTTCCGGGGTTGTAGGGAGTGTCAATGAAAGTGGTCCAGGGGGGAAACTAATACTCGGGAGAAAGTTCCTGTCTAATTTCATTGGTTGACGCTGCTATGACCATGAGTCCAGAAGTGCCAAACTTCAGCCATCCGTCAAGCTGAAAGCTCCTCTGGTGCATCTGCAAGCACTGAGTCCCATGGCATTGAGCATGTTAGATTTCCCAGAGCTCTGAAACTGACAGCACAAAGACTTTGGTCTGGTCTCCCAGTTTCTGGAAGAGTTAATCAAAAACGGCAGAGATCCAGATCACAGGTACATGAGCAGCAACTCCGTCCATCAGCTCCAGCTCTGCTGCGAGACTCGGGAGAGAGGAGAACCTGCAGGTCTTTCTTGTTCTTCTTCACACGTGAACATGATTCATAGATCTGACCGATCTCCTTCATAATGTGCTTCAAACCAAAGCTTGCAGCCTGAAGTGTTTGGACACATCTTCTAGTCTAAAAATGGAATATCATTTTGATAGTCAAGTATTTACAGTGGGTACAGAAAGTATTCAGACCCCCTTAAATTTTTCACTCTTTGTTATATTGCAGCCATTTGTTAAATTTGTTTATTTTTTTTTCCTCATTTATGTACACAGCACCCAATATTGACAAAAAAAACAAACACAGAATTGTTGACATTTTAGCAGATTTATTAAAAAAGAAAAACTGTGCTAAGTATTACGACCCTTTGCTCAGTATTTAGTAGAAGCACCCTTTTGATCGAATAAAGCCATGAGCCTTTTTGGGAAAGATGCAACAAGTTTTTCACACCTGGATTTGGAGATCCTCTGCCATTCTTTCTAGCAGTTCTATCCGTTTGGAAGGTAAATGTTGGTGGACAGACATTTTTAGGTCTCTTCAGAAATGTACTGTTCTAGGTCAATTTACCCGCTTATTTTTATGTTCTAAGGCAACTCTACAGATCCAAAATAATAACATGGAACTTTCTTCCATTATTTCAATGCAGAAATGTATTTTGTCAGCCACAGATGGTAAAAATGAGCTATCATTTATTTTTAAAATCCATCTCAAATACTATTAAAACTATGCTGCTTCTCTTGAAATTTTGTGTGTATTTAATCATTTGCGGTAAGTTGCAATATGCTGATGTGTTGTGAAATTTACATACAGAACTTTTTATACGTTTGTGATGTTCATAGGTCAATTTGACCTGCATGTGCAGTTATTCAAAAGCAACTGCACATATACAAAACAAAATTTACACTCCAAGTCTTCTTCAACTCCAATCCGAAGTACAAGTGTATTATGTGTACTGTGTATTATGAGTTTAGCTATTAAAATCTAATTTCTATATTCAATATATCTGAAAAACCTTTTTTTATGTAGGATCTTCAAAAGTAGTTTCACAGAGCCAAAAAAGAAAAAAAATCTTTGATGTATGTTTATGTTATGTCTCGTTTCACACTTCACACAGCTCTCCCGCACTTTAGTTTAGTGCAGCAAGAGATTTTGATGAAGACAGCAGAGAAAAAAAGCTCTCAATGATTAACAGTAAAAGAAGTAATTTCAGAGGTTTTGGACTCTGATACTGATACCTGTGAAGATGTTTCGAAGTTAGAGGTCTCTTCAGCGTTAGAGGACAGTTTTGAAGATTCAGAAAGTGAATGGTCTGCGGATGATTACTCAAAGAATGAGGACAAGGCTTGCACATCCACAACCTCATCAGAGAGAGAGATCATAAAGCACAGGAACCATCAAACAGGGAACGATTTTACAAAAAACTCTAAAATAGAATGGACATCTACATCACCAGAACAGTGAGGAAGACTGCCAGCATCCATGGTAATCAAGAACATTGCAGGTCCTACAAGATTTGCTACCTCAAGAATCCACAACATGTACTCACATTTGAACTGTATTTGCAACCAATAGAAGGCACAATCCTGGATATGACCAACCTTGAGGGAAGTTGTGTTTTCAGTGAGAAATGGAAACCACTTCATCCTATTGATTTGCCTGCTTATATTGGATTGCTAATTTTAGCTGGAGTGTACAGACCAAGAGGCATGAAAAGGCAATATTTAGCTTCACGATGTCCAGGGAAAGATTCCACATCATTTCTCGTGTCATTCGTTTGACGACCGTGAAACCAGATCCAGTCGCCGTGAGATGTACAAACTGGCACCAATCAGAGATGTGTGGGACAAGTGGGCAGAAAACCTGCCTCGCTTTTACAATACTGGAGCCCACATTACAGTTGATGAAAGCCTCATACTGTACGATACAGAGAACACTGTCCTTTTCGTCAGTACATTCCAAAAAAGCCAGCCAGGTATGGCATTATAATATGGATGCTCTATCCAGCTATGCATGGAAAATACTAATTTATACAGGCAAACCAGCAGGAGAATCACCTGAGAAAAATCAGGGGATGCAGGTGGTTCTCCAAATGAGCGAAAGGCTGCAAGGTCACTGCTTAACCTGTGACAATTTCTTTACGTTGCACAGCCTTGGTGTTGAGCTACTCAGGCACAGGCAGACTTTGATTGGAAAGATAAAAAAAAATTAACATGGAGCAGACAGGTGCATTCATCAAAATTATCTTTCTCTGACACTGGAACAGTTGTTTCCTACTGTCCAGAAAAAAATGTCCTTGTGATGAGTATAATGCTGAAAGATGCAGCTATGAGTGCAAGAGTGGATCTGAAGCCATAAATTATACTGTTGTGGACTATATAATTCCACAAAAGGTGGTGTTGACTACTTGGACAAAGTTACATCATTCTTCAGCTGCCAGCGCAAGACTGTCTATTGGCCTTTTGGTGGTCTTCTACAACATACTGGATGTGTCAGCATAAAATGCCTTTATCCTGTGGCGAGAGATGAACCCATCCTGGAAAGCTGAACAAGCGTTTCAAAATTTTCTTCTGCAGCAAAAATACAAACAGTGCAAATGATTTGCAAACTACACACAGAATGAGTGAGAAATATACAGATTACAACATAAAAAATTGTGCAAATATTCTTTATGAACATTAGAAGTACATAATATAACCACTGAATGGATGATCCGCTGACTGTATCTGCTTCAGAATGATTTTACCGGGACACAGCCAAAATACTTTGTCAAAATACTTTGCTGTGTGTTTTTCTGGGCTTTTTCAGAGAGTGCTGTCATGGCTTCAGCAAGAAAATTGTTGACCACTCTGCTATGCCAATAAAGAACAATTAAACCCTTTATGAAGAGGTGTACACAAAAGAAGATTTTTTTGTATACCTTAATGTTAACATTAAATTATAATAAACTTTAAAAAAAAAATTCTAGAAAAGCTTTCCCGTGGGATGTGGGACCAGGTCAGAGTGGACCATGGCACAGAATTTTAACTAACCCTTTTCATGCAGGAAATGTAGGCAGAATACAAACCTAACCAGCAGAGATCTAAACTTTTGAATTACTGAATAATGTAGGAAAAGTTATAAATAGAAACAGTACATTACAACTTCAGCCCTATATGCATATATGTGGCATAAATAGCTTATATAAGCCATTTATGATGTAGCAGTTGTGCTGTTGTGTGACAACATTTTATACTGTGTAATTTTTAATTATGTTTCACATTGTGTACATTGTTGTTTTAATCCACAGAACCACGTTGTAGAGAGAATGTGGCAAGAGGAAATAAGCAGGTCAATATCCCAAGTGCACTGATCTAGATGGTTGACCATGACAACAGATGGTTGTATTTGGACATGGAGGATGGGTTGACGAGATACTGTGTGTCCAATCTTACAGGTATGCTGGGCAGTGTTTTTTCATTTGTTCACACAAAAAAAGGTCTTTTAATTTATATTTGTACAATTTGCTGCTCCGGGCATGTGTTCACGGTGTGTGTACATTGGATGGGTTAAATGCAGAGGACAAATTCCAATTATGAGAAACCATACCTTGCCACATGTCACTTCCTTTCCTTTTTTTCGCTTTCCTTTGCAGAAACTTTTAGCCAAAGGAGATAACAAAGCCTTCAGAAATTCAGGCTAAAGTCTCATAATCTAATTATGAGAAAACAACTGATTTCAATCTTTGACATGACCTTATGCAATATTATAGGGATGTGACGTGATCTTGTGGCACAAGATGCTAACTGATTGTTATGATGTGAAACAGGTGTTAAAGACATTTAAATCTGCAGACTAATGCTGTTAATGCAGAAAGAGCAACACAAACACTGTTCTTTCAACCACATAATGATGATTATTTCTGTTTTACATGCATTTAAAAACAAATACTAGGATAAAAGTTTATTGTTTGGGTATAAACACTTATTCTCTACATTAGCGATCAAAATGAAAGAATCACTAGTATTGTAACACTTCTTCTCCTACACCAGGAGGTGGCGACAACTGCAGGTTAAAAAAATATTTATGATTAAATCATCTACTCAGGAGATTGCAATAGTGAAAAGTCTTTATCAGTAGACACTGACTACTCCATTTCAAAATATTTCTCAGAAGCACCAGTAAATTTCTATTTTAGATAATTTAGATGTATTTCTTCAGAATCATAAGCGAATTGGAATGTCCAATTTATTTAAAAAAATGTTCAGTTGATCCGGAACCATGCAGCTTTAGTTAACATGTTTATTACAACATATAATACTTTAAAATAGAAATTTAGTTTCATAAAGTACAAGTTCATATCAAAATGAACATGCATTTTGTGTTTATAATTTAATAAAATACTATTTTGCCCTATATACATACACATATTGTATTGGTCAGTTTAAACATACTGGTAATAATGAAAAATATATATACATATAAATGGACTACAAGGTTGTTGTTTTTTTCCATCAGTAGGCCAAACACATGGTTTGAAAAATATGGTGTTTACATTGTACACCATACACCATACAAAGTATTACACATTACTGAGAACTATTACAAAACAGTTAACAAACCTATTACAATGCAATATTAAAATCATTCAGTTTGCAGACCAGCATTTTACACATGCTTTACCTTCCTGAACAAATAAATCAACGCACTGTCTACAGCCAAGTAGACTGCAACAGCAGCGTGCCAACACGGGACTGTCCATCACTCATGTAAAAATACTTCTGAGCACTTCGGAACAATCTCCTGAACTTGATAATCCGTCCCAGAGGTGAATATGGAATCGATCTTTGCAGACTCAATCCTATTTCCTGATCTGTTCTTTCTGTTTCAGGTGGTGTCACGCTGGGTGAAGGTTGGCATGCAGCGTTCTGAGGAAACAGGTAAGAATAGCAGGTGAGTACACACAGGTAGGTATGAAACAGATCTCACGCTCAGGCTGTGAAGGATGATCGCTGTTGAATCGCTGTACACTAGTGCAGGTGAGTAGCGAGGT
Source organism: Enteromius afrohamiltoni (assembly GCA_034779775.1). Lineage (NCBI taxonomy): Eukaryota > Metazoa > Chordata > Actinopteri > Cypriniformes > Cyprinidae > Enteromius > Enteromius afrohamiltoni. The sequence continues at coordinate 912,545 of JAUYWG010000006.1, forward strand.
GCGTGACAATAAAAGCTCCAATGAAAAATTTTCTCCATTTGACCAGGTAAGAGATCGAAATCCTTTCCGTAGCGACCGTAGCACAAACTGAAACTCAAAGATCGTTGTCAACAACAATAATCCTGTGGATCAACATGAGATGAGGCTTAAGGTAAGTATAGGACAGTGTTACCTTGATCACAGCCATCGAGAGACTGGAGAGGTGAGTTCTTAAAGCACACTGATCAGACTGTGAGCATGCATACCCGGCTGCACTGGAATCAGCTCAGCCCGATGGTGTGACACAAACACCAGGTATTTTTATATGTCCTATATCATACCAAATATTATCACCGTCTTGTTTATTCAAGTAAGTACCTTATACACAGCAAAATAAATATAATATAAATCTGCATCGGTGCAACACGCTATTGGGGTTTATTTATGACAAATGACCAGCAGACTTCATTATATAGATTAATGGGAACCCTGGGCATAGGACTTGTGTGCTACATGACAAGCTACATGATGTCTCTTACTGAACTATGTAGTAGAAAACCTTCGGCTGTGGTAACTTCTTGGGGAGGCTCACCTTCCCCTTAGGCTGTGGCTTAGGTAATGGGAACCCGGGCTGTGGCACTGGCGGCGTGGCAGACTCTGGCTGTGGTTCTGGCTCTTGCAGTGTAGCGGCTCTGGAGGGCACTTTAGCAGCGCAGCGGCCTTTGGAAGGCGCCCCTGCAGCGCAGCGGCCTCTGGTCAGTAATTGGAAGGTTCAAACGGTTCAGGCCATGATAGTTCACAGTCACTAGAAGATTCGAACGGTTCAGGCAATGATAGTTCACAGTCACTAGAAGATTCAAACGGTTCAGGCCATGATAGTTCACAGTCACTAGAAGATTCAAACGGTTCAGGCCATGATAGTTCACAGTCATTAGAAGATTCAAACGGGGAATTAACACCAGCCTCGGCCGCTTCTGGGGTTGTGGACGCAAACTGTGGTCTGCTGAGATGCACACATTCGCGTAAACGAACGGCATCTCTTTCTCTGGTTAGTTGTTCTGTAACGATTGCTGGCTGTAGCGAATCTCACGCTCTTGCTTCCACACGGGCAGGCAGGACTCGGAGGCAGGAATGCAATCAGAACGTGACATTTATTAAAACAAAACAAGAAAATGAGGACAGCGATGAGCAGTGCAGAGACACACAAGCTGACATGTAACGTTAACAACCAACAAGAATACAAGACATGGGGCGTGATATTTATACAAAGACTAATCAAACACACCTGGGTAAAACACGGCTGGCAGAGGGTGACTGTATTGTCTCAGACAATACAGACAAGAAGGATAATGTATTCAGGTGAGTTTATTTGTGCACAAACAGAAAGTAAGCATCAGCAGGTATGGTAACGTGGGGGGCGTGCACATAAACTTTTAACATAAAGCATAAACTCTGTTGGTATGTTTCAGGTTGTACAGTTCATCGTGGGAGAGCAGTGAGGCAGAGAATTACCATGGATTCAGGTAAGTAATCGGGTTTGGTAAGTGAAAGGTAAGTTTACTCAGTCTTTCAAAGTTCCTTCAAGGGATCCGTTAAAACCATAGTCCTTCCTCAGAGAGAGCAGACGAGCGAACTGGCAGGTAAGTGAACTGGATCAGGTCGGTAAGAGCTTGTCAACCTCGAGCTCAGCCATCGAGTGTTTGGCTGAGCTCCCTTTTGAAGGGCATGGCATAATGACGATCAGGTGTTAATAATCAGGTGATCGTGATCTGATTGTTGGTGTGAGTGTCTTGGGGGACGTCATTGGCGTGTGACGTCCCGGCCAGGAAGCATAAAAGCACATGGAATGCCGGCTGGCAAACAGCTCCTGTCATGCAGCGGCGCGCCGGCAGGGGATGCCGAAAGTGTGGTTTCGAGATGCAGCGTCTCGTTCCTTCAAGGAACTAGGGTTATATACATAACCATAACGCTATGGGAACGAGATACCCATGCCTTCAGACTTTCCAATTCCCTGCCCAGTGTGTGTTTGTGCACAGCTAAGCGAGAACAGAAGAGCCCGGAGTGGCTCGCAAGTCCAACCCATAAAAATGGACAAAAGTGTGAGGGGTGGACCACCCCGCAGCGTCACAGATGTTGGCCATGGAGACCCCTGCTAGCAGGGCCTTGCCCGCACTGGACACATACAGTTTAGCTTCTGCTGACCGGGCTCCCTAAAGGGAGGAAGGTTGAAGGCCTGCAGTAATACTGACCGTAGGGACCTTAGGGCTGTAACCTGCTCGCGGGTACAGGAAGGCTTTGGCCATGCCAGGCGCAAAGTCCAGATGTGAAGGGGCCACTGAGAGGGCCTGAAGGTCACCTACTCTCCTCAGAGAACACAACGCTAGCAGAAGTGTGGTCTTTATCATTAACAAACGATCTGAGATCTCCTCTATGGGCCCAAATGGCAGCCCACAAAGGGCCTCTAACACTACAGCCAGGTCCCAGGTTGGTACCCAGGTAGCATACCGGAGGCCTCAACCTCAGTGCACCGCGGAGGAAGCGTATGACCAGGGGATGTCTACCCAGTGCCTGCTCACCAAGCGAGGAGTGGTAGGCCGATATAGCCATCACATAAACCTCCAAGGTGGAGTGGGTGACCCCAGTAGAGAATCTACTCTGCAGGAACTCCAGGACTGTACCAACTGGGCAGTTAACTGGATCTTGCTGGTGATCTCTACACCAAGAAGTGAAAAGTTTCCACTTCAAGGCATACAGTTTCCTCGTGGATGGAGCTCTGGACTGGAGGATGGTCTCAACAACCCCCTCAGAGGCCACACTCTCAGCCGCCACAACTCCAGGCCGGGGTGCACTATGGTGCCCCCTGCTTGTGAGAGGAGGTCCCTCCTGACTGGTATCTCTCGCGGAGAGCCGTCTAGGAGGGATATCAGGTCCGAGAACCATACTCGACCTGGCCAGAACGGCGCTACTAGCAGTAGACTGACTGACTCTCCGGAACTCCTTGGAGCAGAGCAATCGGGGGAAAGGAAGCCTCCGCCACCTCTGTACCATGGCATCTAGCTCCAGTGAAGCTGGATGAACTAGAGAGTACCAAAGGGGACATTGCGCATTCTCTCTGGTCGCGAGGAGGTCCACCTCTGCCCTGTAGAACCCATCTTGCCGCCGTCTATATTCCAAGCTCCCATCCAATGGTCCATCCAGGATCAAATCGATCAGGCATTACAGCACAAACCAGCGCCTCCAGAAACTCCAGCTGGTAAGCAATTTGTCCCACTAAATATTCGCCAAATATTATTGGAATCTGTTCATAAACAAAAAGGCAGACGGCGTCATTTTTTTTTATAGGCTAAAGGTAAGAGTAATACCTACTTTTATTTGTGTGTCCACGCAAAAAAAAAATTCTAATCACAAAAACCAAAAAAAGACATGAATTATAAAAGCTTTAAATGACCACTTAATGAAAAAAGAATAATCCATGAAGATGACTGGTGCGTCAGAGGAGATGGCGAAATTTATCTTTGTGGCACGGACTCAGAAAACACTAAATAATTTAAATCTTCCTACTTTTTTCCTCTGACATATTCCTGGTAATGATATTATTGCTGACGCTGTGACGAGCTTTAGTCTATTGGGTGTATTTGAATGCAGAACTCTTCAGCTGCACTGATGGCACGCTCTCTGTAGTTATTTTGGTGAAAATAACTCAAAAGTAATACAGGAGTCATGTAACGCATTACAATTTAGTAAAATTGTAATGGAAGGCATTTCTTTTAAATAGCAGTAACAAGTAATATATAATATATCACGGTTTGTAAGTAACTTGCACAACACTGATAGTAACCTACACGATCTGTATATGCTATTAATAAAACATGTCGTCAGATTATATTTGTAAAGATCATTATTGCCGTTTCTATAGACATCAGTGTGTATATTATAAATTATGAATGTATGTACTTATGTGTTTTTAAATGTATGACACCTATACCTACAATAAGGAGTATATGATTGAAAACATTTCATATTTGTGATAATATGACAAACGCTCAGCGCGTCCGATCTGCCTCAGCACCAGCAAAAACGCGAGAGCAGATTTAAACTCAGCAGTTTATGACGCACTGAATGTTCTAATCGTACGTGATCGTACGTGTGAAAGGGTTAAGTGGAATGCAGCCCTCAAATAAGTGTCATACAAAGAAGCGACTGACTTGTAGGAACAACCTCTGTTTACAGAAAACACTGTATTATTTGCATGCTTGACAATCATAAATGAGGAGGGGGAAATACATTTTTAGACTGATATGCAGTTTTTTTGTATACACATGCAGACCTCATTATCAGTAAGCAGCACATTATGGTTATGCTTCTTGATAGGGGTTAACAGAAATTCATAAGTAAATCATCATCAAGTAAGTTTTCATATTTATGTGCTTAAAAGTGACTTCTTATGTATCTATTTTAGGTTGTCATAAAATTGCAGCTGTCCTTTTTATTATCACATGCTTAAAATATAATTATGAATTAAAATATGTTGAATGTATGTATACAATATATTACAAACCATATAAATTTCTTCCATTGCAACATTCAGCTCAACAGCATTGGATTCTGTCCTTCTGTGTTAACTCCATTATTTTGCCATGACAACTGGAGGGAGCCCTTTTTCTGACAAAAGGTCTTTCCAAACATTTTTGTGCGACATTTGAGGGATCAATATAGAATTTATGCGCTTAAGTTAAATGGGAAAATACTATGTCGACATTTACTAAATGTTATTGATAATTAGCATTTCCATCAGTTATATGGAAAAACTGAGGTAAACTTTTGGTTGATGTAAGTCACACTGTGAGTGGTCTTCAGTATATAAACTGAATAAATTACTTTCGGTCATCTGACAATCCATATGGGTACTAATTTAGATTTGGTTTTGTAATGGAAAATGGAAAACAGTGGGTAATGCTTGGTTAGCTGGTATAGCTGGTTCCAATGGATGGAAAGATGGATGGATGGTGTGTCTTACAGGATCTTTGGATTTATTAAATATATATTTTTTATGATTACTTTTAGTTTTAAATGCACTTTATTAAGCTTTTTCTGTTTTCTAAAAACTGTTTGATGTTTTCACATGATGCTATTGTTCTCTTTCATTGATGATGCATCCATCATCTCCATCACCAGGAAAGCCCAGGAGCGTCTCTACTTTCTGCGAACGCTGAGGAAGGCTAATCTTACACCCCCTTTACTGACCACCTTCTACAGAGGGATCATCGAGAGCATCCTAAGCAGCTGCATCACTGTCTAGTTTGGGAATTGCACCATCTCGGATCGCAAGACCCTTCAGCGCATAGTGAGGACAGCTGAAAAGACCATCGGAGTCTCTCTTCCCTCTATCACAGACGTTTACTCCTCATGCTGCATCCGCAAAGCTAACAGCATTGTGTATGATCCCACCCACCCCTCACACACACTCTTCACCCTCCTGCTATCCAGAAAGAGGTACAGAAGCATTCTGGTCCGCACAACTAGACTGTTAAACCGTTGAGATACCTGATTGCCTGAGGGAAAAAACTGAGTACTGTGCTGACCTAGATACACCGCACACACACACATACCTGGACAGCAACCTAGACTATGCTGGACCTGTAACCTTTCTGATTCATAGTCCATCTCTGTGTTAGGATATTTGCACATGTATTGATTAGCATAGTTTAAGTATATCTTTAGTATTAAATCTTAAGCATTAAATCTTTGTTAATTCTAAATGATTTATTTAAATTTATTTACATTTTTTAAATCTCCATGTTTAGCTCCATGTATGTCTGTATCTCTGTACTTCTGTGTTCAGTGTAGCACCTCTGGTCTAGGAGGAACGTTGTTTCACCTCACTGTGTACTGCATCTGCTATAAATGGTTGGAGACAATAATGCTCTTTGACTTTGACATCAGAATGGCATTCCTGATGATCAGATTGTGGTGGTGATGTATGCTGGCATCACTTATTATGATAAGTAAGAGACGTCATGCATATTTTTCATGAGGCTCATTGCTGATGCATATGCTTGTAACTGTCACGCCCATGTCTGTGTTTGTGTCTTTAGTTTAGTTTTGGTTTCGTTTTGTTATTTCCTGTGTTTCCTTATTTGGTCATGTTCTTGTTTAGTTAATCATTTACCCGATCCACCTGTGTTACACACCTGTCCTGATTTCTCCCTAATGTCCTCATGTTTAAAAGCCCGTTCAGTTTGTCTTGTCTTTTGTTGTTTAACAAGGTTACTTTCTCTGTGTATGTTTCTTTTGCTCCTTTATCTCAGTAAAAGTTTATGTTTGAATTGCAATGCTGAGTCATTCTCTTGCGCTTCATGTATACACAGTAACAGTAAAACATTTCAACAGAACAATTCTCTTATATTTTTCCATCAGTATTACCTGTGTAATATTGTTTCCAGGAAACATGATCAATAAAGCAAATGGACTAGACTTAATATATATCTATGTATGGGGGTTACACTGGAAAGGTAATATTCTTTGTTTCAAAAACAAATCTTGGATATGGTTTCATCCTATACCTGAACACAACACTGACTGTGTTCCTGCACTGTTCAACACTGGAACACTTCCTGGCTGCTCTCAAAGGAGGTGTGAAAAAGAGAAACCCAAAAGTTATTACAAGGTCAAGCTATAACAAACTCATTATAGCATAACACAGTGTGTCATATTACAGCTGAGATACAAATTCGAATATGGACAGAAGATAATGAGATCGATTAGTCACGTTTCGATGATACTGAAAATGAAAGTAATAAGTCTAGGTCATTTTTTTTCCCATGCAGTGGAAGAAATGACACAATATTCATCTATATGACAGATCATGGAGGTCCAGGCCTGTTTTGCTTTTCTAACTGTAAGTTTTGTGGTTTTGACAGTGTCAAAGCAAGAATAAGGATAATAATTTTTTAAGATAAACAGACGCACACAGAAACACACACTAATACAAGCTTAAATTGAACTGGAAATTAGGTGCTGGGCCTCCGCCCTGAGGAGAACTGGACCCAACTAAGCCTGGTTCTCCCAAGGTTTTTTCCCCATTCTCTCATGGATGGGGTTTTGGTTCCTTGCAGCTGTCGCCTCTGGCTTGCTTAGTTGGAGACACCTGATTTCTGGTGACTATTTATCTATCTATTCTCCTATTTTGAAACGTTCAGTGCTTTACTACAATCTCTATTGATAAAAGCGCTGTATAAAAAAAATTAATGATTGATTAATTAAGACCTTTAGCATTGTAATATGCAATAACGTTTAATGAAAAAAACATTGTATATAATTTAACGGCTAAAGTTGAAGTCCTTTTCCTGCAGCTTTATGCCAATGATCTCATTGAAACAATCAAAGATAGCAGGTAATCTACCATCTTCTTGTGTATGTTGTGACTTCAACTCAACCAGAAGAGACAGGATATGCCTGTTATAAAGACACTGAGAGGAAGATCTATAGCTCTTGATAAATGGTTGCTTGCATGCACTACAGTGAAAAGGTTTTTCTTTGCATGATTTGAGTCAAACTTTGTAATTATATTAAGTAAGGAATAATGGATGATGGGCCGTTGAATTATTTAGGGATGCACGATAATCATCGGCCGATATTTTACGCATTTTGTCAGTAAAGACAGTTCTGTAATCAGCGGTAAATGCCATAAAGTGTGTGAATTTACATTGAGCTCTGTGTGGTAAATACTGTCATTCCACTTATGCTACAGTTGTCACAGCTCAAGACATTGATCAGATTACACATTTCAAGGTATTTGTCTGGTTTTTGTGTTTAAAATGCTATTCTGAGAAGGATTACTTATAATTTTAGATCTATGACAGAGGCTTGAGCTGATGATAGAAGACTAATTCTGTTAATAACTAAATTATGAGTGTGGAGGAGGAGTCCTCCTACAGGAAGGGGCATTACCTTTACTGAGTGTGGAGGAAGTGGCTTGTGATCTATACATATATGATCTATGTCTAATATAGACTTGTTTGCATTAGAAACTGTCAAAGGCAGTGACACGGCACGTCTAAAGATATCAAAAGTATATTTTATTACAGGTAAGAAATTCACTTACATCTCTCTGTACCATTAAATAGCTTTTTGGCCTTCAATTAACTACATTTTATGACATTTAGTATGACATTTCGCATGGTGCCATTTAAGATTACTGTCCAATTCTGAGCAATGTGCGGGGTGGTGAGCAGGGTATAGTTGAAACACAGTCTTGGTTTTATTCTCTGTTTAATCCTATTGTGATGAAATATTACAATTCCAGATGAAAGCCATAGCTGCTTTTTAAACCACTGTTAGTAATGTAGTAAGATAAATTGATTAATTAATATGAGATATGGTACTACATGAAGTAAGTGAATGTTATTTGGTTTTAAGAGTTTATTTTAAAATGAACTATTCTTAATTTTGAGATAACAGCTCTAACTAGTCTTAGTTTTCAGAGGAAAAAAAACTATTATTCTAACTCTTAACTCTTGTACTTAAGTGTGAAATGTAGATTATTAAACTGAAGCGCTGCCAAAATTCATCAGATGTTTGGAGTAAGATTACATCTGTTAGAAGATGAGCAAATACTTGTTTTGTTAGTAGTTCAATTTGAATTATTGTTCATAATTGACCAGCACAAAAAATTATAAAAAAATTATGCAAAGGTTACATGAGGCGATTTGGTTCTCAACACTGCACATAGTGTGACCCATCAAATACAACTATAAAAAAAAATAATAATAATAGTGATAATAATATTATTGCAACTCATTTGATTAGTTGTTGTTGTTGTAATAAAGTAATAAGCAAAAAGTGTGTAAAGATGGTCAAGACTCATTTTTTGGATTAAAATGTTGTTCCAGGGTCAACAAAATCTGATTTGATTTCCTTCCCAAATTGCATTGGTTTTAAAATGTGAGATATGAATGTTTCAAAAGTTATTTGAATCTCACACAATGAAGGGAGCTGGTAAATTGATTAATCTGAAAGTTTGGTGGTTTAGCTAGTCGAGCATTGGTTCATCAACACAAAGAAGACACAATTGTAACGAGATTAATGATGTTTATTAGCATTAGATATGCAAGAATAATTACAATGCGTGATTACACAAATAAATGCTTATACACTGTAAATAGATAATAATAGACAGTTACACTGTGAAGCCACAGCACTCAGAGGTAGTCTCTGACACAGGGAACACATCACCAGTTGGGGCAGTCATGCTTCATTCTCAGCAGTGGCCAGTTCTGATGCCTACACACTTCACCCGGACCCCCAGACAAAAAAAGTTTGTTGGCTGAGTATCTGATTAATGTACGCCATATAAGCTTTCAGTTATTAAAATAGTTTGGTTTTGTGAGTAATGGCAAAAATGATTATATTAAGTTTAGTTTAGTTTTTATTTTTTTAGTTTAAGTAAATTCGGAAAAACATTTGGAGCTTTTTTTGTTTGCTAAATAAAAGTGGTTTTTTTGGCCTAACGACAAAGTGGACTGATCAATATAGCCTTTTTATATCATCACAACTTAAAATAAGAAATAAATCAAATCTATAGAGACACTAAAATAATTTACCCATATATGAATGTTTTAACGGTAAACCTGCGCCGTTATAATAAATGTACGATGGTACACGGAGACACCAGCAGAAACACTTGTATTTATTAAGCGCAAACAAAACAGCCTTCGTCATCATTTTCTCTGATAAAAGAAAGAGTAATAGATCAATGGCTGTTTTAAGCTATGTGTAGGAAAACTATATTTTTGATGAAACTGTTCATTTTACCACAAAAGATTTAGGGCTTTTGAATTACATTCAGGGCTGGAACCTGGTGTCTGAGCATTTGAGACCCCGCCTGTGAAACCCAGGCTAAAGTTGCATAACGTAATATTAAGACAGACTTTATTTTTAACATGAAAAATACTGAAATTAATGATTTTAATGACACTATGCTTTATTATTTTCTAAAGAAATATCTGAACTTGACTTGAGTAATTGACTTTGATCGTCTCCCGTTGTAGCTCAACGTCTGACACTTTATTTTATAAAATGTTTTTAATTTAATATTAATTTGTTCAGTACGGTGTCAGGGTTCGTGCCGGAAAATGAAGGAGATTGCAACAACTCTTAGAGTTCTCAAAAATAATAGTCTTTTAATAATCCCAAAAACCAAAGAAAGTACAAAACACCTAACACATACATTGACCGACAATCTCAAACTAAAAAGGACAGGGGTTTTAATCACTAATCACTAGACAGGACACAGCTGGGGAAACACAGGTGGAAGGGAATCAACTAATAATCACATAACACAGGAAAGACCATATATGGGCACACAGGAAGGGAGACAGGAAGACTCTAAACTGAAAGTACCACAATGAAAATGAAACTAAACCAATACAACAACACAGACCTTAAACAAAGCTAAACGTGACATACGGCAGATTCAGATGGGGGCGGTTTTAGGATGTGCTAACAAATCACTCTATGTTTTCATTCACAACAACGTGTAAAGTGTAAAACTGGTTTGACCGGCGGTTGGGGTACAAATGTTCAGAACATGGCGCAAAATCTGGGGTTAACTGAAACTGTAGTACACTGTAACTCACCTATTTTGTTAAGAATATTTTTCCAGTACAAAGATATTAAAAGAAGCAGAAGACTCAGCGCAACATTCATTTTCTCAGCCAGAGAGTAGATGGCAGAATTGTCATGCAAACAAACAGATTAAATTTTTTTAAACTGATCATACATGTAAACTACAGTTTTATGACAGTATACACATTTAACACTAGTTTGTGTATTGTATAGTGCGTCCTACATTCCAGTGTGTCCACCCTGATTCTTATCCATGACTGGAAGAACTTGAAAAAACTTTAAAAGACTTGCATGTTGTGTCTTTTTAGTTCCTCAAACAAGAACGTGCAGTTTTCATAGTTGGTTTCGCTTTGTTTTTTTTATGTAGTCTTTTATAGCATGCCACACCATTTCAATGGGATTCATATCAAGGGGGTTCTGCTGGAGTCTTCACCTAGTGTGCTTTGGGTAGTTCAGTTTTGTTTGTAATTTCAGAATTTCATTTTGTTTTTTATCAAGACGATTTAGAAAACCGTTTGGAGCATTTTGTATATCCAAGTCTGTTCAGAGAGGCTAAACTGATAAAAAGTCACTGATAGCGCCTCTGTGGCCCTCTCTGAACGGTCACAGGGGGAACCATCTCCCGCATTCTAGTTCCCACCCGGACACTTTATATCCACGTACCTCCGCTTCTTCCGCTACCGCTGTTGTGCATTATCGGGTCATTATGCCGCCTATTTAAGGCGCTGACATTTCTTAGATCATCGCAAAGTCTTATCGTTCCCTATGGTGGTAATACGTTTTCTCTTGTGTTGGATTTCCCGTGTATGACCCTGGATTGTTTACTCTGATTCTGATTCTCGCTGCCTCCCATTGTGACCTGTGCCTGTGTATAACTCTGTCTATTGGATTATCTTCGTTGTTCCCCTTAACTGGTGATTACCCTTGCTTGTTGACAAGTTCTAATAAATCCTGGCAAATGGATCCATACGTCCCTGAGTCTACATTACAACAACATTCGGAACTGTAAAGTGTTTATTTGTGTGCACTGACAACATGAACAAAAACTACCTGTGATTAAAACACGTAAAAAAATCGAAACAATGGCATTTAATTAAACAGCAACAGTATGAAGATTTCTTATTCTCTGTCTCTTAAATAACTTTCTTTTATCGATAAAGGAAATAAACTTGTAAAAGGTCCATTGTCTTTGATAAAACGGCTGATCAAGCAAGCATTAAAACGTTGAGGTAGTTCATTTATATGCATTTAAATACCCTGGAAATATATATATATTTGCCATTGTTAACGTTTCGTGTTGGCATGTGATTCGTCCTCGTCAGGCTTTGTCTAGCACTCCTTGTTACTCATTAAACATTCTGTTCAAAGAGAACTTCTGCCTGTGTGTCTTTCGTGCCTGTTGGAGAAGCTTACGGCTCGCTTCACCACAGCTGGCTCATCGTGACACCATGACTGTAGTAACCATAGTTTGTTGGTGCGTTTTTTTGTTTTTAAAAAAACATGGTTCTGATACCATGTGCTGGGAAAATTCCCCTCTCTTGGAACTGTTTCCCTCCCCAGTTCTTGATTTCGCCAATGATGAGACTATACAATGAAATTACTCTAAAAGTTATTTATTACGA
>JAUYWG010000006.1:935837-958058 GCA_034779775.1 Enteromius afrohamiltoni
ATTTTATATTAATCGTTTCTAATTGCTTTCCAGGGATTCATTTTACAAAACCTAGCAAACAACAGGAATCACGTGGTCTTAAATCACATCAGCGCTTCTGCGAGCGGAGAAAAAAAATGTATAAAGGATAAATAGGCCTAAACAGTACGGAAGAGGATTATAATTTTATATAGGCTAATAAAATTATAATTAATTAATTAATTAATTAATTAAAGTTATAATATTACATTCTATTTATAATTAATTCGCTGTTTGAATAACCATGGAAAGGAAACGTTATAGAAATATAAATTTATAAATATTATTATTTTTTTTTTTTTAATTAAATTGTAATCACGTTCAATAAAAATTCTGTCCCATTAAACGTGTTTTATTAGCCTATGACACCTATGTTTGGTCCTTGCCTAAAAAGACAGGTATACGATGTTTAATACATTTGGCTCTTTTTTACCCTGGAGTAGTTTTACCCTCCGCCTATGGGTGTATGACATCAAAGGGAGAGCGATCGTAATGTGCATATGGAAGCATCAGCTGTCAAACGCATCGGATATGGCTGTAGCGCCGCTTCACGTCGAACACACCTGTTGGTCTCTCGCGAGGTATCTGCACAGTGCTTCACGCTTTTGTTGGCATCTGTACAGACAATAGACGTGTTCGACTTAAAGCGGGGCTGTGGCCACCGGTCAGTCTCACGGCAGTTCGTGATTTAGTCAAGAATTGTAATTTAATCTATTTATTCGTGGTAGGGACACGTTTATTCCGTTATTCCAGCCCAGCACGTTTTTTAAACTAATGCATATTAAATGGATGCATCTTAGTTTAAAAAACGTGCTGGACTAAGGAAAATAACAAAATAAACGTGTCCATGCCACGAATAAATAAAGAGACTGGTTTGGTGTATAACATCAAGCGAGCGTTTGACAGCTGATGGTTCCATATGATCTGTTATGATCTCTCTCGCTTTTGGTCTCTGCAGCGCCGCGTCTAGTGATGTAGAGCTGCTCAATTACTCAGCTGTCTAATCCTCTGGAAGCTTAAAGTACACAGAAAGTGTTTATCTAAGCTCAACTGGTTATGCCAGAGAATGCGAAAGTTTTGCGAGAGAACGCAAAAGATTTGAAAAAAAAAATCTTTCCATTTGTTTTCTCGACCTTCTGCTAGTGTTAAGTAATGCAGTTACACGTATTGCATTGCCAACTACAGGGCAGTCAAAGTACTATATTGTGTACATTTTGCTCTCACCCAAACGTAAATGTGAGCTCCTTAGCCAGTGGTTGTGAAGCACATGATTGCAGCTGGTAATAAGGCCGAAACCAGCACATCCAGTGCAAGCAGACTTTTAGCTTTAGCCATGATGGCCTGACAAATTTCGATGTTTTGCTATGGGAAAATAAATTATTGTAACTGTCCTTGTGATATGCTATTTACATTTAAGTAAAATCTGTGTCCCACAGATTGAACTTTTGAGTTATGGTTCTTTGAAGGCAGAAGTGCAAACATTGTTGCTAAGGAACTGTGTAACAATTCTACTTTTAATAAATTATTCTTGCCGCAAGAACAGTGGTCAAGTTTTCTTATTTTATATATTTTTACATTTACATTTTTGCTGTTACTCCAACAATTTTCATTTTGGGGTGGAGGAACCCTTTAACTTGAACAAGTGTAGAGATTTGCCATAAAGAGTATGGTGGATGTGGACTGTGTTTTTGTTCACACCTTTGTAAAGATAGCAAGTGGTAGTCCATACTGGTCCTCTTGTAACCCAGACACCAGGCCCGAGGTCAACGTTCCTTGTCCTGTTGCTGACTGTGGCTGCACTGTTATTGGCAGCCCTGAATCTGTGTCAAACATATTTGAATGAGCTACATCTACTTTGTCTTCCATCTCATCCATCACGTGAGGCTCCAGCGTCTCCCATTCACACTCTGAGTCCAGCAAGCTTCCTGCATGAGGCTGGAGGTAGTGTGTGTCCAAAGAGGTGTTACAAGGCTTTGATTCACCCGGCTGGTTACTGACATCATACCTGCCCTCAAGTTCTTTTGATATGTCTATATTATCTGTAGAAGACATAGGAAGTGACTCTTCATCTGCAGATATGACTTCTGGTGAACTGAAGTCATCTGAAAAGCTCTTCCGGGGCTGATAGTGAGAGGAATCTGTCAGTCCATGCTCTAATAAACCTAAAAAAAAAAAAACCATAAATACTTAAGAATAATATTCTATTAAAAAATTCTTATCATCTTACTACTCTCACATATCTTAACATTTTGTCAAAACCGGCAAATTAGGAAAAAGACTTTGTTTATAAATTACATTTAGTTTTTATTTATTTACTATTGGTTTATAGAAGTGTTCTATCTTGATGGGCTGGAGCTCTGCCATCTTTCACATCCCAGCCTAACCCTGGTACAATAGCAAATCAACAGATCAAGTAATGTACAGTTAAACATCAAATTAATTTGTATTAGATAAATTAATAACATTTTAAGTCAATTTCTAGGTTAGCGCTTCCATTTTTTTGCTAGAATAACACACCAACCAATATAAATCTGGCACAAGATCACAAGCATTTTACCTGGAAACAATGACAGGACAGTCATTAGGGTTTCAACCAATCTCTTCACTGGATTCACGTAAAATAGGATCTAGCGGGAGAGAGTAAATACTTGAGTAATTGTCTAGACTCATCCATGATAACCCACTTTACCCAGTGTGTATTGAGATGGTAATAATAACCTTCTTTTCTAGCAGAATCAGTTTAAAGAGAATCAGAACCTACAGAGAAACAACAAAAGCATTTAAAAAAAACAGACTTTGAAGTAACATAATAAAGATCAAAACAAATACATATTATGTAGAAATCAGAATAAAAAAAAATAATACAGTCCTTTACCTTGTGTTTAAAGTGCAGAATCAAATCTCTGGCAGAAAGACCTTTAATTTAAAAAAAATCAGAAAAATAGGAAATTTAGAGGGTAAGTATACCATTCCAAAATTTATTTAAAATCATAATTTGACTTTACACCCCAGAGTTGAGTCATATAACACCATTAATAACATTGGCTGCACAATTTCATATCCAAATACTCCTAAAAAGCATTTAAAGGCAACATAAAAATATAATCTGCAATCAAATAGACTTCCATAATGTAGAAGATTTATGTATAAAATCACAAGGAAAGATGGACTTTTTAATCTATATTTTTCACTGGACGGTGAAAAGCAGTTGCAAAGTAAGCCTTTCATACACTTACTTTTTAAGGAGGCTTTAAGTTTGGGACATGTAGGATACATTGATACAGTAATTCACGTACTGTACAATAAGACCACAAATGTGTATTTGGATTGCACTATCCTCATTCAATTAGTGTCATTTAGAGGCCAAAGTAAACAATAAATGATATTAGTGAAAAGCAGATTTCTGAATTTGCTAAATTATAGCAGTGAAAGGTGTTTTTGTTTTAATCACCCAGATAAATCTGTGATCCTTCCAGCGCTGTACAGCTTAAAGATCTGTTCATATGCTCATAGAGCTCCTTCAGAAAACCAAAAACAAAATACATGAAAGGTGCACTGAATGATTCTCTGCATCTGAGTCACATACGTCTGTGTTGATAAAAAAGCAAATATTTGCAGTTACTATGAAATACTCTGTTTAAAGAGATATTGATAACCATGATTATATATATTATGCATATCATAACGTGCAATACACTTTCAACCAGCTGTATTAATTTAATCAAATGTGTGTGAAAGATCTTGCCTTAAGAATGGAGATCTGAGAAAAGTCTTTTTCTTCAAAGTAAGCGTGAGTTATGAGTTGAAGTTTAGCCTGTATCAGACCAAATAGTGGCTGAAACAACAATATATTACATTAATAATCTGCAGAAAAAAGCAGCCATTTTTATGACAACAAAGCTTTCTCTGCAATAACACATCTTACCAATCGACTGAGAACACAAACACTCTTCTGAACTGTCTCTCTTGTGATATCTGCCTCTCGTACTTTCAGTGCCTATGATACAAAACATTACAATAATATTAGATTGACATAACCATTTAAGGCATGAGAAAATGAGAAATGACTTTAAGGAACATGTCTTTTACTAATAAATGGATGCCATCATAATGATAGCATCAGATTGTATTATGCTTCTCTGCACTACATCAATTAAAAATTAACATAACACTTTGGACTAGGAAACTCATATTCGCTGTAAACATAAGGTTTTCACTCAATAAACTCCTAAATTGCTATTTATGTATACTTATGGTACTTGCTATAGTAGTTCTGTTTAGGTATGCGAAAGAGATCTAGAATGTGGTCATACAATAAGGCATTAATATGTTGCTCAATACAGTAAGCACTAAACCTATGTTGCTCAATACAGTAAGCACTAAACCAACAGCCAATATTCTAATAATATGTATGCTAATAATCTTTTTGCATAGGGACTGATTAATACTGGCGTCTTAGCAAAAATATTATTAATATTCTTTGTTTCCTTCTTTTCTTTAACAGCAAACACATGACAATAATCAAACCTTAGCTTCCATCTGTCTGTAGCAGGAAACTCCAAAAACACATTTCTGCTGTCCATCCAGAGGGGGCAAATGAAAGTAGACAGTGTCTGTCAGTAAAGAAACATAAACAAATGTACAGTTTAAAAACGGATATGATGATATATCTACGATCCAAGATCAGTCTGGGCATACCACACCTTCATCTTACATTACAATATCAAAAGTAATAATCTTTTTACTAATCTTATAAAACAATCTTTTAGGCCATTATATATATAAAAAAATATTATATTGCCATACTTTTCTTAGTGATTTATAGCGCATGCTTGTTCACAAAAATATCCAATATTCCAGTTTTGGGCCTAAGTTAAATCTGCAACATTGGATGAAAACCCGGCTAATGAAGGTTAATGAGCTGTTTGCATAGTATGTCATCTGGATCAGTTGTGTAAATTCTGCAACTGTTTCACCTATGCTTCTGCCTTTCTGACTGCATACTGGCATTACATCTCCTTCTGGAAATTGTTGGTCATCTAATTCACATCATACAATGAAATCTTCATTGTGAAGTATTCCCTCTGTTGGCTGGAGCATTTTGCATGTCAAATCTGGTTTTACAGTCCCTGAAGGATGCTCTCTAAAGATTAATCTTTTACACTTACAGTATCTGATTATAATAGGTTAAGGAAATTCTAGAACTCTCTTTTCTTATTTGTAAATAATATCGTACTACCACGTGACTCTTACACACCACAGAAATCTGACACAAAACATTGCTTTACATTTTGTAAAGGTCAGTTTGACTGAGGATTCAAGATCAATCCAAACAGATTCAGGGGCTTCCTTGAACCATTCAATGACAAATCAGAGCTGACAATTAAGTATTTTGGAAAGTCTGAAAATTTTCACAGGTCCAGCTCTCTGATGTCAAAGTTCGGTATGGTATCAATACAGCAGTGGGGAAAAAAAACGAAACATAAAAATGCTTTTTTTTTTTTTTTAAACAGTGGTTTACCTCAGCTTATGCTCTAAACTATAAAAAAGCCCTTTTGAATAAGTCTACTGTAATGTTACAATTAACAACAGAGCCCAAACTTAAGTACTATTTATTAATTACTTAAATACTATTTATTTTTAGATAGTCAACACTCACCTCACTCAGTGTCATAATAGATTTATTTAAACACAAATGAAATAATTAAAACATCACTAACAGGTAAAGTAAAATATAATGAGTATATAGTCTAATACAGTGGTTCCCAACCTTTTTTAACTCACAGCCCACACAGCCATTATGTTTATGCACATTATGTTTTCGCAGCCCACTGCAAAAGAATTTAAACGATCCTTTTGTGTCGGGTTAACTAAGTACTCGGAAGCAAGGCTGTTAATTGTCTTTATTGAATAAACTGGTAATGTATTGAATAAATAGAAAATATAAATAACGGGTCAACGTTATATCAAAGATATTACAATTTCTATTAATAATAATTGAAAACCACTGGTCTAATATTTTGTCAAATGCCCTTCTTGTCTCTGCAAGACATTTTTTTAGAGTGTTTGCTGGATCTGTCGGCTGCTTTTGACATGGCAAACAACCACAATCCCTCCTGTCAACCCTATTGGCAAAAGACATTTCAGAAACTGCACTCCAATGTTTTGAGTCTTACCTCTCAGATTGGTCTTTCAAGGTACCTTGGAGAGGTAAGGTGTCCAAGTTGCAACATCTAACTACTGGGGTGTCTCAGGGCTCAGTTCTTGAACCACTTCTTTTCTCTGCCTACATAATACCACTAGGCTCTGTCATTTAGAAACATTTTTTATATCGCTGCCATGATGATGACATTTTTGAGATCAGGTCCCTTCTTGAATCAGGGATGTTCCTTTTCAGGAACTCAAACTGTGTTCAAAAATGCTTTGGAAACGCCTCCAGCGTGACCATGCTCTGAAACTGCTATGCAAACCGTCAAACGAAGTGCTGAGACGTCACCCTCGGGTCACTTCTTCCCGGGAACGGCATTCCACATACTGTTCATCCTCCTCTGAAGAGCGGGATGTGATTAGTGTTATAAGCCAGCCACTTTCTCAGTCTGCGTCTGTGTCTTGTGCTGTCGCCGAGGCGGAGTAAAGGCTGCATTCGCAGACCCGAGTTCTTTGTGGGGAAGTGCTTGTTTGCCTGGACCATGTGGTGGCTGCCACATGAAGAATAGAATAGAGCCCCATGCTGCCACTGAGGCGGAGCAGGGTTAAAAAAAAAAAAAAAAAAGCTCAGCTAATTTCAGTAGCATTACAGTGGGTTAAATAGATACTTTCAAGCTCTTTATCACCTGGTGTGGCTACGTGTTAAAGACTCAGCCGTTGCACCGTCATAAGTCGTTACTGACGGCGTGTTGGTAGTGGGTCATATGCTGCATACTTCTGATGAGTCAGACCTGCTGAGTAATGTGCACGTAAGCAGAACTACAGAGCTGTGACCACGCTTTTAGCTCCTCCTGGCTGAAATCAACCACGAGAATGCCAAGAGAAGTGTGCTTTCTCCAGTTCAGAGAACCACTGAATCTAGCGTGATTTCGCTAGGTGTGCTGTACATTAGACCTTTGCAGTGATCAGAAACAAGAGACTTCAAAGAAAATTTCCCTCATATAATCAAAATCTCCCTACGGTGTGTGGGAGTCTTGGTTATATGGAGGAACCTTGAGTTACTAAATCGGGCCTGGTCTTGAGGCACTCTGTGTCGCCGCGTCACATGGTCGATACGCGTCCCTCACGCATAGATATCCTGTCGAGACAGGGGCTGAGGCCCAGGGAGTGGAGATTGAATCCAGAGGTCGTGCAGCGAATCCGGACAATTTTCTACAAAGCCGAGGTGGACTTGCTTGCGACTAAAGAGAGTGCACAATGTCCCCTCTGGTTCTCTCCAGATCACCCAGCTCTTTGGGTCTATACGCTAGGCCAGACATGGCTGAGGCTCCGTCTGTACGTTTTTTCCCCTGATATCTCTGATCCCAGGAGTTCTGGAAAGAGTCTGCCAAGATGCGGTCAGTTTACTGCTGGTGGCCCCGTGTTGGCCAGGGTGGGTATGTTTTTCAGACCTGGTGTCTCTCCTCGATGGCTCCCATTGGGAGATTCCCATCAGGAGGGACCTTCACTTCTTGGTGTAATAGTCATCATCAGGACCCAGTTAACTGCTAGACTAGCGTGGTTTTGGAGTTCCTGCAGGCTAGACTGTCCACAGGATTAGCTCACTCCACACTTAAGGTGTATGCCGCGGTGATTTCGCTTTCCACTCCCTTAGTGAAGTCGTTCAGTGGGCAGAGATCCGCCAGCGGTGCATTTTCTGCGTGATGGAAGCATCTTAGAAAGAAACCTTGGATTTGTAGAAATTTGACCAATAAGTGGGTTACAAAAAAACCATTAGGTTACTTTCAACCCAACCTTTTTAGAGTGTAAACTCAACCAACCATATCCAACTCAACCTGGATCAGGCCCAATCTGATTTAATCCGTTTCAGTTACAAGGTTACTGATAAATCAGGTGAGTTCCCAAAGAGATTACTGGAGTAACTTGACACTCACAAATGTAAAAAAACTGAGTGGATGTGCTAAGGAGATTATCCAGATCTGACTAATTGAACTAGGAGTAAACTGGCCGAACTATTAAAACTTGCTGGGGGTATCTGTTAAATCCATTAAAACTGGTTAATCAAAAGACCATACTTCATGAATATCCACAATGATGGTAAGAGTTTTGCAGTTGTTGTACAACAAACTTTAAATCTAATGTAAATTCAGCAGGCTTTCTAGAACTTCTAGAACTGAGAGGTTCTAAGAAAGTAAAACAAACAAATACAGAACTTTTTACAACAGCCCAACCACAATGTATACTGCACAGAGGTTAACAGAACAGCCCCATCATTCAGCATAGAAGAATAATAACCAGCTTATAAAGAACCTTGGGTTGAAGGTCTTGCCTTTTTTTCTTGTTTCTTGTAGCTAAATTCATTTAAATCCAATAGCAACACATGAAAACAGCATTGCATAGGAGGCTTCCTATCTGTTGTGACAGCTGTTTATTTGGATCAAGTTCAATTTCAATTTGAAAGCAGCAACTGCTGGCAATGGATAATCTCAATCTCCAAAGCTATACCTCTAAATCCTAAAATCAGCCAGAAACTGATGATGTGCCCCTTTAAGAAACCTATTTAGTGTATTTAAAGAGCTCCTGAGGTGGTGGTATTAATATGCTTAAAAGACAAACAAGCAAATTCATCAACATTGCTCAAATTTTTTGAGTGTGTAAATTGAGACTTTACCTTCCTGATGGTTATGTGCTCCATCAGGTAATGCCAGAAAAGGCAGATACTTCCATTCTTCTGGGAGTGTATTACTGTCATGACCTGCCCCAGGAATAATGGGAGGATATGAGAATTCTACCTGAAATAAAATAAAGACAACTTAGTGATTAGGTGATATGTGAAAATAATGTTCACTTTTTCATATTTTCATAAAAGCATTTATTCTTTTAAACATTTTCAGAAATGGAGCCATTGCAAAATCACCTTGTGGTTGCCATGGCGACCATTTTAATTTCCTGAATCAAACATGATAACACAGAAAAGGTGATGAGGTTACACAGGATTTTTCAATATAGGGTTGCATATCTATATATTAATAATATATATGGGCTCTGCAATTAATAGCAATCACAAAAAAATCACAATTTATGCACATGCAATTTCTAAACCGCATAAGACTGCAATTGTATCTATTAATTTATTTTGATTTTTATTCAGAATTTTTTTATTTAGAAATGGCACAAAGAAATTACCGACGCAATTACCTATCATATGTGCACAGATATCATGCCTGTGCACATCGTCAGTAAAGACGGCTTCCGAAGACTAATACAAACACTTGACAAAAGAAACCAGCTGCCATCTCTCACTCATTTCACATGATTTGCTTTTCCCGAAATGTATGAGCTCGAGCTCAAGCAGGTGAAATACTTTGCCACAACCACAGATATATACATATAAATTCTGATATAATTGTTCTTACTATATATTTGATATACAGTGAAACATCAACAATGAGGCAAATTATGGCATATTAAAAACGCGTCTTAAATTAACTGTCCAATATTCCTTTACACTATATTGCCAAAAGTATTGGGACACCCCCTTCTAATGAACATATTTTATTACTTAAGTAATTTTCATGAATAGAAATCTTAATGTTTAAACATAATAATATTCAGGGAATTGTGTGCCTCTAATTTTATAGCAACAATTTACAGGACAAGATCCTTTTCTATTCTAACATCACAATGCCTGTGTATAAGAAACGGTTAAAAAAAGTAATGACAAAGATGGAAATACAATTTTTTTAATACATAAAATAGCCATATTTTCATCTTTGATGATCAACACAAAAAAAAAGGTTTTAGCATAAAAACAATAAGTGTAATACTGTTTTAAATTGTTGTTTTAATTTACAGGAGACGGCCACTAAAATGTCATTCAGTGTAACAATTTTGTCAGACATATGTACAACAAAAATCTATTCACCTTCACACCAAACATTAATTAGTTGTTATTTTGCATTCCTATAATTATATAGACATAGCATTTTATTCTACAGATCTTCGACCCAAGCACAAGTGTTTGCTGATAAGTTTTTCAAGGACTTGGCTTTCTGCAAGTTCTTCCACACAGTCTGAATCTTTGCTCTATGACTTATGACTTAAGTGGACCTACCCATAAATAAATGCTCATACAATAAGTTCTATTTATTTCTTTACTTTAAATCATTTTTGGAGGAAAAAAAACACCTGTAAAAGCATGATAGAAGGTTTTTTTTGTGCTTTTGTTTACATGTGATGTCCACGTGCATGAAAAGACTTCAGTCTGAAGGAAGTTTTTTTTTTTGGAGGAGAGATCAGAAATAGAGATCAGTACTGAATTACAGGCTTTGTTTATTATTTATAATGATCAATTATTCAGTGGTCCTCCGTTTGCTCTTTTTTTACACTGTATATCACAGTACCATTGCAAATAACACACGATGCAATGGTCAATATACTTCAAGGTGATAGTGAAGCACAATACAGTTTAAAGCAGATTAATATTTAGAAACAAACATGAGGAGAGTCTCGTACCTGACAGCCCTTCTTATGGTGAAATCCAACCACCACGATGTGCAACACGAGTTCCTCTTTACACTGAGACTCCATCAGCTCAATTAAAATTAGAATAGATGCCAAAATACAAAGGAAAAAACAATAAAATAAGCGATTGCTGTGTACAGTCTGTAACTTCCGCACCCTTAACCGTCAGTGTGTATGTCACGCGATACTCCGCCTCCAGCACAAACATACACCCTTGGACGAAAAACAGGCATATTCTTGGTTGCCGACAGGGGGCGTGCTATGGCTCGCAAACATCACCATGTCAGCTCTTAACTTTTGTATAGATTTCTTTACAAGATAAAACCTGTGGATCAGTTTAAAAGACACTTCTTCACTTTATTTGTGAGAAGGAATTTTTGCTGCAGTGATCAGATTTTTTCCCAGTTAAGATTATCAAATAAATAACTGTAAATAATGTGGAGGAGAAAGTAGCCTAAATTCTCAACCAATAATGATCTTGTAGGCTATTGTAACTTTTGCTTCATAATGAGGAAAAAAAACGAATTTTACCAACAGGAGGATCACATGGATTAAGAAAAGACGCAATATCTGTTGAAAGGCTATTTACAGTTTTTAAGAAGCATACACAAACTAGAAGGAATAGCTCACGCAACTACATCAAATTCATTTGGAGATATTTGGAAAGAAATTCTGAAAACCTGAGCAAAATGCTTTGATTGTTAAACCAGTTGCATCAAAACCAAACCGTTGTAAACCAATTATCACAGAAATGTGTTCTTAAATAAAATGTTCTTTTTGTTCCAAATAAAACACCTCTGTGGTGAAAAAATATGTGTATAAATTAAAGCCCATGGTTGAACCTGTCGATAAAATTTGGAAAGTTTGATTGGTTTGATGTTATCAAGACCTCGTTAATTATTTTACATGTGAGCTTATCCACAAATAAAAATACTGAGCTGTGTACGCCACACGATACAGAACTTCTCAGAAAAAGGCTGGAGAATATTCAGTGCTACAGGCATTTGTGAAGAATCATATAAAAATAAAGCTGTGTTGTCTGCTAATTGATACCTTATAATTTTAGTGTTTTCAGTTGTGATAAATGGTTTCTATTAAATGCATGCTAAGTAACTGTGTTGCAATTACGAATAAATTTGAGGCGTCCTTGGACGTCCTTGTCTAACTCCTCAATTTAAAAATAATCTATTTTATTTGTACCATAATTTATTATGGTTTATGTATAGAATTTTAACCATTCTGCAGAACGAGTTATCAATGCAAATTTATTCAAGAGCCTGAAATAAAAATGTGTGTTCAAGTATATCAAAAGTTTTGTACTAATCTAGAAAGAAAATAAAACCACAGTGATTAATATAATCTGAATAAACCTTTATATCTAATACTAGATGTATTATTAGAAATATGCATTTTCTGCATGAACCCTGTGTTATAATAGCCTGACTGCTGGCTATAATAGATGCATCACAAAAATGTTGATGAGAAACACTCTTATGTTAGATAATGTCTAAAAAAATATTTCATATGTTTTGGGGTGTTCATATGTCATATGTTTTTTTCGTCCAATGGCCACCAGAGGTCACCCTTCAATCACGTTGACTCTCACACATCACCCTCCCTGGACTACATTTCCCATTCTCCACTGCAATGATCACAAGCTTACAGCTGTTACCTATCACACCTTCACCTATCATTCATAAATAGGAAGTTTTAATCCCTATTCCAGTGGTTCTCAATTCCAGTCCTGGGGACCCACTGTTTTGCACATTTTGCATACAGTGTATCTCTTTTTTAACACACCTGAATAAGATTATTAGATTATTAGTTCAGTTTATGGATCTCTCCTAACAAGCTGACGATTTCAGTCAGGTGTGTTAAATAAAGGAGGCATGCAAAATGTGCAGAGCAGGGAGAACCACTGATCTAGATCAGCGTAATCTTCATAATCAAATCAACAATAATCACTACACATTGAGGGGCAGTTTCCCGAACAGGGTTTAAGACTAGATTAAAATAAATGTTAAGAGCTGTCTAAACTGGAAAAAGCTTGCACTGAGATTTCTTAAAATACATTATTGTCATTGTTTGGTCTTAAAATGCTCACAGATACATGTTTCTAAAAATTCTTAAATGTCCTAAATTAGCAAAGGGCTAGTCCTGGTTTAATCTAATCCCTATCTGGGAAACCGGCCCTAAGTGTCCCCGGCTAAGCAAGCCAGAGGCAGCAGCAGCAAGGAACCAAAACTCCATCTCTGAAGAAATGGAGAAAAAAAACCTTAGGAGAAACCAGGCTTGTTAGGGGATACAGTCATAGATACAGACAGTATACAGAAAGTTTTTTATTGTGTAAAGGACAAGCATGGAGAAAAAATGGCAGTCCTTATTGAATTCAAGTTAAAAGATTTTGTTGATCTTTTCCCTTTCGCAATGATGGAATAGAGCAAGCAAAATAAACAGAAAAGCATTGAAGTTAATGGCAAAGCTAAAGAAAGTCAAATTGCCCCTCCCCGAATGTAACTTTAAGACCTGTTCTAGAGGTATAAAACCCAAGAAGTCTTCCTGGCTAGGACCATCCCTTATTCAGCATCAGTAGAACTATAAGCTTTGGCAAAAATTACAAAAATTGTGTTAAAATGTTAAATGAGATAAAGGTCATTAAAATAATAGTATTGGTTGCATTTCACAATACATATTACAATACAAAGCATAACATTTATGCTATGCATTAATGCATATGAGCATTAGCTATGGTTACACTTTATTATTTCTTAAATTACAAGTTGCTGTCACATTAAATTACTGTAAAACTAAAGATACTAGTACATTTGTATTTATGTATCCTTATCTTTAAGTGTTACTAATAGATGTTAAAATAAAAAAGAAAGAAAAGAAAATACGCCAACAAGAAGTTTCCATCAACTGTAATATCAGCTGCATGATTATACCATTTCGGAATGGTTTAAAAAAGTACTCCAGTTCTCATTCTCTCACTGATAAATGTCTAACTTTAAGTCTTTATTTCCATGATATTAGGTTCCTTCTGGTAAATGTATCACTGTTAACTGTAACGAGTCAAGCTAAAATTAATAAGCTTAAAGCTTGATATAACCTTTTATAGAAATAATGAAATTAAAATTAAATCCAACAACAGCAAAAAAATCTCATACATATTTTTGCAATGAGTAAGATCAGGTGTATTATTTATAGATTAAAGGCTAAAGCGGAATGGAATGTCCACATCTTTCATTTGGTTTGCATAGTCTTCATCAAACATCTGGGCTTGAGCTGGGGTGAAATGGTTAACCCAGTCACCAACCTCTCCTGTGTAAACAAACACACTTAGTCATTCATTATGAACACCATATTTTGCATATTGCTTAACTGACATATTAAGTGGTTCAAAAGTTAATGCATAATGACAGGTAAACCTATTATAGTATTTAGCTTTGAAACAACATGTTAAAATTCTAGCTAAATATGTTAGCAAACAATGAATTAAACTTGTAATATTGTTGAAATGCTCATATATAGGTTTTTTTATGCTGTAATAGACTAATTGTTCTAACAATATTGGATCTGACGCATAAGTGTAACTGATTATGTGATCACTATTAAATTGTCTGTTAAATAATTAATTTGATGTTAATATTGATACGATTTTAACCTAAATCACAGCAGTGTCCATCTGTGAAGGATGTAGGCTGTCAAACATACACAATTGTTAGCCAATCATAGCAGTGGGTGTTTACAATCCACCATGCTATTCAAACAGAGCGTTCTGAGAAGGGGTGATTATGATGGTTAGTGAATCTCAGAGAACAGTAAAAAATTTTTTTTAAAAAATTAAAATAACCAGATGCAGTTCATGACCCTTTTAATCTAATGTGGGATTTTTAGTATGGTTTTATATTAACCTTTTCTCATGAAAGCAGAAATGGACTGGTCAAACACAGGTTTCGGAATGTAGGAGTAGTTAGCCATTGGATTGTCTTTCATGACTTGGAAGGAAGTCAGCTGCACAATCCTCTCTATGATATCTTCAGAAACAGACAGGTCCAGATAATGCATGATCTTCTTAATCTCTCTTAAAGGATTCTTGGAAAAAAGGAAAACATGATACTCAGAGAAGCAGACATAAGATAAAAAAATAAATCAAATTTGATTAAATTGGCACAACTGATGATATGTGGTACTAAAACTACCTCCTTCATGTCCTCAAAGAGTATGTAAAGAATATTCCTTTCCTTGCACTCTTTCCAGTAACCTTTTACATGGTCATACCAAGAGCCCCAAGCTACTGTAAAAATGATACAATAGAGAGTAACCAACGATTCCAGATTAAACATTCAATTCTATGTTAGTGAAAAACAAGCAACCTGAAAAGTTTTTTGTCAATTATATTAAAATGTATAGTTTTGTCTCACATTGTCCCTTCATGAACTTGTGAATGTATCCATCCCAAGGTCCTGGCTCTGGCTGAGTAAGGTTCATGCGATCAAAATGGTAGTAGCTTACAAGGTTATCCTTCGCATTCCGGGCCATATAAATGACCTGGAAAAACAGGAGGACTAGTGGACATGATTTGCAGTATTCAGTGGTGAGATAGAGTTCTAGGCGTTTTAACATCACAAGTGCCTTTTATGACTAATACATTCTAGAGAGAAGTAATTTTGTTGTACCTTCTGTGTTGGGAAGGATAAGTGAAAACCCAAATTTGATCTTTTGTTTAAAAATAATCAATACATTTTCTAATTGATTAATTATAACCTTGCATTTATTTTCCAAGAATCCTTTAGGCACTAGTTGAATAGGCAGATGAGTTTTGATGACTCTCGGGGGTTTCATCTGATTAAGTAAGTCAAGCCCTAAATAAAGGATAAAAGATAAATTAATTGTGTATACACAGGAGGAATAACATGTACTTCATACAACTAAACCTTGTATGAGAACAGATGAAACATGCACTGATTCATTAATGTGTACCTGATGGTATAGGTGGAGGAGCGCAGATCTCCAAAAATGGAATACGGACAGCTGTTGGTGCTCTCTTGCACATCGCAGCATCTCCGTTGTGCTGTAGAAGATCTACTATCTCTTGAGTCCAGGTTGTGCCTTAATAAATAGACAAATATTAGACCTATGTTTCTCATTCAGGGGATTTGGCAAACCTCTAAGAAATGACTTAAACCAGCACTGTCCAAACTCGGTCCTGTAGGGCTGGTGTCCTGAGTTTAGCTCCAACCCTAATTAAACACACCTAAAAACAGCTAATCAAGCTTTTATATGCATGTTAGAAACGTCCAAGCACGTGTGTTGATGCAAGTTTGGAGCTAAACTCTGTAGGACAGTAAACTCTCCAGGACAGAGTTTAGACAGCCCTGGCTTAAACATTTAGGGGCGGTTTCCTGGACAGGGTTTAAATTAAGCCAGGAGTAGGCCTAACTAAAATAGTTGATCTTTGTTTAAAAAATGGGCTTTCTAAAACATAACTCCTGGACTATGGAATCTTGAACTAAAATAAAATTGATTAATTTTTACCCAACTATTGCTAATCTGAATTAGCGGGACAGAGGTTGCAAAGGTTTCCAACATTAAGGGGTTCAGTCAACAGGAAATGTTACAAATCTGCCAAGGGGTGTCATTTCACCTTTTGTGATGAATTGCGAGAGTCAGTTGGATCCATTTGCAAACTTTTAATGGGGGTAGTCAGACAGGCAGAGGTCGGTACACAGCAGTAAGGGTAGACAAGGCAAAGGCAGAAATCAGAGTCGATAAACAGGCAATAGATCGGGACAGGCGGCAAAATGGCGGAAACAAAAGACAGGCAATAAATCAAACACGGGTAAGCAATCAGAATATAACAGGGAAAACGCTCAGTAACGATGGCCGGGGCAAATCGAGACTTCGCAACTAGTCCGTGTAAAAGTCCGCCCTTAAATAGTCCGGGGAAGCGAGAAAACGGCGCGAAGGCCGCCGAGGTACGTGGGGATAAAGAGTCCGGGTGGAAACATTAAAATTCCGGTGAAGGTTCCCGCTGCCGTGGGACAGGGAGAGCCACTGAGGAGCGATTTGTAACACCTTTCAACTTTACAGGAGAGCCTAAACTAATTATTATTATAATTTTTTTTTACCATAATTTAATTTGACTTTGTGGACTGATTTCAGTTGTTTATATAAAAAAATTGTACACTTATGGTGTACGTGGTGGACAGTTCTTTTGCCAATAGAAACTAGAAACTAAATTCATTCATTCACTAAATCCCCAATTTTAATAAAAATGTAATTTATGCCCCTTTTGGTTCTCCCACCTCTTTAAATATTGTCTGTGACTATATTGTCTAAATGCAACATGAGGAAGATAGTTTGAGTGGCCAAAGGACTCTCCAAGAATCACAGCCAGGTAATTGCAGAAAACAATTGTGTCTTGGGGTCAGGAAGTGTTATAAAGAGCAATGGCTGGATCTTCCAACAGAACAATGATTCAAAAGGACCATCACAATAAATACAAAAAATGGGCCGCTGAGCCACATCCTAGATCCGTGACATGAACCCTAGAAATCTGAAGAGGTGAGAATATCAACATAGCTGAGAATCTGTATACAGTAGATTCTGTATGGTCTATGATCTAGTGTTCTCCAACTCAGGCATTAAAATGCTGTTAAACTGGCAAAAGAAGGTTGCAAAAAGTGTTGAACAAAAGGGAAAAGTGTGCTATTTTTTGTGGCCAATGTGTATTATAGTAAAACATTATTTTCTAATCAGATTTCACTTTACTTCCATTTTACTTTTTTTATATAAAAGATCAAAATGATTAACAGTGCAGATTTATTTTTCAGTTATCCCACAGGTTATGTTAATAATGTTTGTTTTTTTACAAATGTATGCAAACCACTGAATTAAGACAGTCAACTGAAAACAAAACAGAACCCGAAAGTCAAAAAATTATGCTAAAGGGGTACCTTGAGCATCAGAAAACAACGGCAAGTGGTCTTGACCAAGCGTCAATATCTAACAAGTTGGGAGTGAGAACATGTTGATCTGTTAGGTAAGCATGCCATGACTATTTTCATTTATTTCTTTTTTTATTAAATCTTAATTTAAATGCTTCAACTTAATGCTTCAATTCTAATAAACAATTGACATTATTCTGATAATTAGATAAAAATAGCAAATTAACATTTAATTTAGATGGTTTTATGCTGTCAGTAGCCAATAACTGACTGTACAAACAAACTTGTTTGTCATAAACTTAATTTTAATTTTAAAAAAAAGTTTTTAACTCTTCTGCATTTCCAAAAAGCACCTTTAAGCCTAGGTTGATCATATAGCTCCAGTTTCACTGAGTCTACGTTGTATTTAAGTTTACGGTGCTTTTGGGAAATGCAGCCATGGATGACTCTGTGATTTAATATAAGAAGTGCTGTAAAGTTTAGTCAGTGTAAGAGATTCTTTCGCTTAGCTGGCCAAATTGCCAACCCAATAGAGAACAGGTTTACTATGAAAGAATTTTAGTCTTTTTTAGCTTCCAGTGGTAAGTCCTTATAGGTGTTACCTTTACACACACAGACTCAGAGATGATTGCTTAACTAAAGAATCTAAAGTAAACAAAGGGAATCACTCCTATCTGTGAGCTCCAGCAGACCTGGTTTCTACAGATAGCATTAGCTATCCCCAAATGGTTTAAGCATTAACAGATAACCAGAACTAGAGAAATTGCAACATTCAGACATAGTTTTACCCTTAGTATTAAGATCAGACACTGGCAGAACTCATTGTAAACTCTTCTAATTATTAAACTGTAGCCATCATCTTTACATTAAATGCTTATTATACTTTACAATAGTTTTTTAAAAGGATGCTACATGTCAGGACATTGAATCAGAAACGGAATCTAAAACAGATTCTTTAATCTGTATTCCAATAAGAGATGACAGTAATTTGCAATGAGAGTGAGAAAGAATTTTAATTTGGGTTCAACTGTTCCTTTAAATTTATCGTTCAAACACTGTCAAGAGGGTGTGCAAATGAAACATTTTATTACACAGTGTAGTCATAAAATAAGTGCACATTAAAAAAAACACTCGACTTTAGGATTAGCAAGTTATTTTACCTGCTTTGGGGTAAGTCGAGATGAGTATGTCTGATGGGTCAGGACAGAATTCCGCAATTGATTTCCAGTTTTCAGCAATGGTGCTCATGAGAGGGACACCCTGGACATCTATTAGAGGAAAACGACAAATAGCATCACGTGCCTTCCAAATGGCTTCTTCATAGCTCAGCTGCTTCTTTTCCATCACCACACAAACGTCCTCTAGAATATTCTCTTAATCTTTTCAGTCCTGCTTTCTTAGATTTTCCACCCTTTTAACTCCTGTTGAATTGTCCTTTTTAGTACTCCTTTTAGTATGTGTTCCTGTCTTGTTTCTTTGTCCTTAGGCTCTGCTTTTTAAATATCACATATAACAATTTTCTTAACAGAGCTTTTACCACTTCAGTATTAAAGTTAGATGTTTGTTTAGCCTCGCTGAAGTGTTATCAGGTTCTGTTTACTTTCCAAAGTTTCTAGCTACTAAAGTTTCAACACTCTTATTATAAATGTCCTTGTGATTTTTAGTGCTCTCTCTCAGACTTTTTCTAACCGTATTTCGATCTAGTCTGCTTTTGACATACTGTATTTCCTGAGTTCCAGGGCACTTATATAACTCATGGACAGTCAGGCTGAATTCCAAACTTTTAGCAATGTTATCTTAAGTTCTAGGGAGTGTCTGACAAGTATTGTTTTAAATGGAAAAGGGGGACTGACCAGACTTCCTCTTAAAGCACTCAGAATCTTAAACATAGTAAGAAATGGCCAAATTAGTTCTGCATAACAATTATGAAATAATTGCCAATTTATAAAATGTTATGTTTATACGGAAGTACTTGTTATTAAAATAAAATGTGGTAAGTTAATACCATTTATCTATCTATGGGGTAGTTTCCCACATAATTTCCCATTTTTCATTATGCACAGCTGCATTACTAAAATAATGTACTATATGAGACACACAGGGCTAGTAAGTAATGCGAACTGAATAGAATAGAATCAAATAAATTACAGTTTTAACATCCAGTTAAAATTGACCATTGCAAATTCCTAGTGTCAACTTATAGACAGTCCCTCATCTAGCACAGGTTAACTTTGTACTGCAGGGTTGAGTTATGAGCCAAGCAGATACTATCTATAAGGAATGCTGTACCAAAGTATAGCCCCACAGGAATCCCACAGGATGGAGCTACGATCAACTTAGGCTTACAATGCTTTCGGGAAACGCAGCCCAGGACAACCATAGACACATATTGTACAAACTCATTCATTAGATCTGCTCATTTTTTGAAAAACAAAACAATTTAATAAAATAAAAAAATAAACACTTTAATATCTTGTAACCTTTGTACTGTTAATCATCTAGTGCTTTATTAACTATAGTCATATGAACATATTTAGTAAGATATTTCTTGAAAAACATCCACTGCAGCTTACTTTTTCCTAAGATGTCATGTTAAAATGTTTCATCATTTACCATTGTGTTGCAAACATACTGTATTATTTGTTTCTTTATGTTTTTGCTCATACCTTAAAGGAAAATGATGCCCAGTATAAATTCATTTTTATTTATAAGTGATCTATTTGTTTAACATTAATAGAACATTTGATTTTGCATTTGGAGTGTTTAAAGGGGTCATCATTTGCAAAATTCACTTTACAAGTTGTTTGAACATTAATGTGTGTTGGTTGTGTACACATTCACTCTATAATGATAATAATAATTTTACTTTTGGATTCAATTGGTTGGGAGCTGTTTTGTACTAAATTTACAATTTGTACAGATAATAATTATATGGACAGTTATCCAATTTGTATTATTTTAGTTGTTGACTACAACATATGTATGTTAAAATTCTATAATGAATATGGGTTTAATGTGCACGTTCTGAGCTTTAATTGGAGTTTATTCTCATCACAACATGAGGAAAGGGGTTAGAAAATTACAGTTCTTTAAATATGTACCGCTCCCCTTTTTCCAGGGAAGATATGTAATATGACAGTTGGCAGCTGTTTCATGAACAGGTTTGGGGTATTCTTAAATTATTTCTACATCAATTAAGCAATTAAAAGGTATGAGGTTCATTCTAAGTGTGCCATTTGGATTTGGAAGGATCTCTCCATACAAGAGAAGCAGACAATAGTTAGGCCTCAAAAACAAAAATCCGTTTGAGAGAAAGCATGAACATTAGGAGTTTATAAATCAACAATAGGGTACATTCTGAAAAAAAAAAGTGGCCAAGAGTGCACAACGATCTAGAACTTCCAAAACATTCAAAACAACAAAAAAACAAACAAACATCAATTTGACAAAACATGAGTACAGTACAACCAAATAAAGTTGCATCAGTAATCTACTTGCATCAGTAATCTACTTCTTTTTCTGCAGTTCCTGTATGTGCGCTCTGTCCAATTTTGGACCACTGATTTTTCAGAAGCGCATTTGTAAAGTGAAAATAAAATAACTAAAAGTAACCTGACGAATATTATTGCTGAAATTATTAAACAAACTGAATATTTTGAAAAAGAACTTTGTGAGGTGAATATTGATTACTGAATTTTTACAATGAAAAGGTTTTTAAAATCACTACGTATATATACAAACATGATTTTTACAATTTGTGGAATTCAACAAGCTTTTTATTTCAAATACTTTTTGGCAGGATTTTTGTTCCATAAAGGCCTGTCATCTAAGTATTTCTGTATAATAACTGTCTTACACGACTGCATTCTCAAACATCAGCATCCACCTTTAAAAGCATTTACAGCAATTTATGGTGTTTGTCAACTTGCTCTGAGGCACAAGAAGGCTAATTTGCCGACATTATAGCTATATGAAAATTATTATACTAACTGCCTTCTCCTATATTTTTTTTATTGATATTTAGTGCCACAATTGACCAGGAAAGGATGTTTTTGTTCTCTTTGACTCGTTGGATGGTAATGTGCTTTATCCGCATACGTTTTATGCAATATTCCAGTTTTGCGCATAAGCTTTTTGCTTTGCATTTTGAAATTATAAAATCACAATTACAAAATATTAAATCACCAAGATAACAACCAAATCTGTTCCTGGCACCACTATCAGTAGAATTTCACATAACTTGTTTATTTGACTGCAAAATTTTAACAGAATTATTTTCAAGTGCAAGGTGTTATTTTTCTTTCAGTATAGCTTTCAAAAAAGTACAGTTTTTGACCGTTGTGTGGTGAGTTTGTGAAAAAGAAAGAGAGAGATCATGATCAAAATAATCCAACACTTTTTACTTCAAAATTCTATATTACATATATACTAGTAAGACACTGGGTTGCAGTTTTCATTCTGGGGGCTTTTTTGTTCATACACACACATTTAGCCATGCATGCCCATGCACTCACCAGCAGTATGGTGTAACATTATTTATTCAAAACACTAGCTTGCTCTATTCTTTTTCTATTATATGTTT
>JAUYWG010000006.1:958158-980003 GCA_034779775.1 Enteromius afrohamiltoni
ACTTTTTTTTTTTTTTTCATAAAAAAAAAAAAAAAAAAAAGGTTGTTACAATAAACCATGTTCAACCAAAAACCATATCTCATTTTATTCATTTAAGGTTCATTGTAGCTGATGATTATAATAATAATAATAATGATAGTTTAACACCGTATACTGCGAAACCGTGATATTTTCTGAGACGATTATCATACCGTGAAATCTCATACCATTACAAACCTATTCACAATACAGTTCCAGAACAGTTCAACCCAAATATTAGAGTGTGTGCAGCGCATTTTAAAGAGGACTATTTCCTGAACCTATTTGCTGAGTAGCTTATGCTGTTCAGTGCTTTGACACAGTCTGTATTGTTAAAAGCGCTATATAAATTAAGTGTTTTTGATTGATTGACTTCTGACTCACAACCTGCAAGTACCTGTGTTTTTATATTTAAAGGACTTGCTGCTGATTAAACACAGGTTTATTTTATTTTTATGTTTAAAAGACACAATTCAAATTTGCTCTTGGCCTACATTTTTAGCCTAGGCTCTTAGCAAATATGCATATAAAAATGTTGACCCAGAATTTAGGAATGTTAAGTGAAACTGTACTTTTATTTGTGTGCATTGTACCTGTGGGAGAAGGTAGGAGAAAGTTCAGGACCATCTGGAGGGAACACATAGTCAGGAAAGGGGCTTTCTGAGTCTGAGTAAATATTGCTTATGGCTGCATCTCTCTCCCGTTTCTCTTTTGGAGGAGTACTGGTTGATGAAGACTCATAAACTGAGGTAAACAGCAAATTGAGGGAAGACATGAAATTCCAACCGGCTGTAAGAAGAGACTGTTGGAAGAAAACAAACAAATACTTTTATTCTTAATATGAAAAAAAATTATTTGAATATGAATAATAATAAAAATAAAAAAAACGATTCATGGTCATAAGAATAAGAACATCATAACATGTTGGAAGAATGGCTGGCTATTTTTTTTACAGTATATAGTGCTTTTAACAAAACAGATTGTATTAAAGTAGGGGTAAGGGACATAATCACTCAAAATTACATCACAATATTTTAAAAAAATGTATATTTATGATATTATAAAAAAGGAAATATGGAACAGCATTTTATTGGTGATTGGAGCTGTCAGACAGCAAAATTTATCAGTGCAAACACAATGAAGGGCATTTTCCATTCTTTTCCAATGAACTACTGTCATTGATTTTACTGTTAAATTCTGACAAAACAAAGGTGTAAATTATTGGACCTAAAAACCCCAGAAGTAATAATCTAGAACGCTGCCTAACACTTGATGGCTGCTCTGTCAATTCTTCTTTATCAGTTAAGGAACCTAGGTGTGCTGTTTGATAGCAATCTTTTATTTCAAAGACAGGATTCCAGAATCTGGAAAACTGCATTTTTTCATCTCAAAAACATACCTAAATTGCGTCCTCTGCTCTCAACCTCATATGCAGAAATGTTAATTCATGCGTTTATGACCTCGAGGTTAGACTATTGTAATGTTTTATTGGGTGGTTATTCTGCATGCTTGATGAATAGACTACAGCTGGTTCAAAATGCAGCAGCTAGAGTCTTTACTGGAACCAGGAAGTATGAGCATATTAGCCCGATTCTGTCAACACTGCACTGGCTCCCTATCAAACATCGTACGGATTTTAATTACTTATAAAGCCCTGAATGGCTTATAGGCTATAGCCCTCCTCGTCTACTGTGTTCTCAAAACTCTGGCCATTTGATAATACATAGAATATCAAAATCAACTGCGGGTGGGTGGCAGATCTTTTTCCCCATTTAGCACCCAAACGCTGGAACACTTTACCTAATACTGTTTGAGAGGCAGGCACACTCTGTCAGTTTAAATTAAAGAGATTAAAGACACATCTCTTTACTCTGGCTTACACATAAAACACTAACACACATTTATTAATCAAATCCATTAAAGGATTGTTATACTGCATTAATTAGATCATTCAGAACCGGGAACACTCCCCTTCACACACAACGTACTTGTTACATTGTAAAAAGAATGGCATCTACGACACAATCTGTACAGAAAGTATTCAGACCCACTTTTCACTTTATGTTTTATTGCAGCCATTTGCTAAAATCATAGGTAAAATCAAGTTTGTTTTTCCCCCCTCAATTTACTCACAGCACCACATATTGACAGAAAAACACACAATTATTTGACATTTTTGTAGATTTATTAAAAAAAGAAAAGCTAAAATATCACAAACTATTCATTGTGATATGAATACCTTGTTGTGGCACTGTGATATGAATACCGTTTGCTGTGACATATATATTTAACTCAGGTGCAGTCCATTTCTTCTGATCATCCTTCATTTGTGTCCAGCTGTGTTTGATTATACTGATTGAACTTGATTTGGAAAGCCACACATCTGTCTATATAAAACCTTACAGCTCACAATGCATGTCAGAGCAAATGAGAATCATGAGGTCAAAGGAACTGCCTGAAGAGCTCAGAGACAGAATTGTGGCAAGGCACAGGTCTGGCCAAGGTTAAAAAAATATTTCTGCTGCACTTAAGGTTCCTAAAAGAAGATCTTTAAATGGAAGACATTTGGGATGACTGGAACCCTTCCTAAAGCTGGCTGTCTGGCCAAACTGAGCTATCGGGGGAGAAGAGCCTTGCTGAGAGAGGTAAAGAAGATCCCAAAGATCACTGTGGCTGAGCTCTAGAGATGCTGTCAGGAGATGGGAGAAAGTTGTAGAAAGTCATCCATCACTGCAGCCCTCTACCAGTCAGGGCTTTATGGCAGAGTGGCCCAAAGAAAGCCTCTCCTCAGTGGAAGAAACATGAAAGCCTGCCTGGAGTTTGCTTAAAAAAACAAAAAACAAAAACACCAAGGACTCCAAGATGGTGAGAAATAAGATTCTCTGGTCTGATGAAACCAAGATAGAATTTTGGTGGTATATAAAGTGGTATGTGCGGAGAAAACCAGGCATCATCATCTGTCCAATACAGTCCCAACAGTGAAGCATGGTGGTGGCAGCATCATGCTGTAGGGGTGTTTTTCAGCTGCAGAGACAATTGGATGCAATTGGTTTACTGGTTGCAATTGAGGGAAAGATGGTACAGGGATATCCAGGACAAAAACCTTCTCCAGAGTGCTCAGGACCTCAGACTGGCCAGAAGGTTTACCTTCCAACAAGACAATGACCCTAAGTACACAGCTAAAATAATAAAGGAGTGGCCTTACATCAACTCTGTGACTGTTCTTGAATGGCCCAGGAGGGAGTAATACAAAGCTTTTTCACAAGCTAATATGATTCTTTAGGGTCTTAATGGAAAGTTTGTAATATAGTTTGTTTTAAAATTTCTCAAAGATAAGCTAATTTTACCCTGTCAAAAACAGCTCTTTAGAAATCACTCTGACCCTGCCTCTCTTTTCCGAGGCACTCTCAGAAGATCTTTTTTTAGCCGTATTCATAGTGAAACTTGCTAATTAGCACATTATTAGGAAAGGCATTCGCAAAGATTCATTAAAAGACATTATAATCACTGCTTCTGTAGGTGAGTCTGGATCATGAATGATTCATGTGAACAAACGCATTTCGGTGCGTTTCCCTTCAGAACCAAACCTAATGTAAATCATTTGCGTCTTTAGTGTGGCGCCACACGACATGCATTTAAGAATTGCTTGATTTCAGAAGGGGCAACTTATTTTTATTAAATTAAAAGAAAACTACTGGTGGATCTTTATCATTGTAGGGTGGTTGTGTACACACACATTTCAGCCAGTTACAACAGCTTGTATAAGTGCATGCGGCACCGGGTGAACCCTTTAAACCCAATTGAGCATCACTGAAGAGACCTTAAATTTGGCTGTCCACCAATGTTTACCATTCAACCTGACAGAACTGGAGAGGATCAGCATGGAGGAATGGCAGAGAATTCCCAAATCCAGGTGTGAAAAACTTTCCCAAAAGCTGCATCTTTCCCAAAAAGGCTCAAGGCTGCATTATATCAAAAATATGCTTTTACTAAATACTGAGCAAAGGGTCTTAATACTTAGGATCATGTGATATTTCAGTTTTTCTTTTTTAATAAATCTGCACAAATGTCAACAATTCTGTGTTTTTCTGTCAATATGGGGTGCTGTGTGTAAACGAGAAAAAATAAATAAACTGATAGCTAATGATTTTAGCAAATGGCTGCAATATAACAAAGAGTGAAAAACTTAAGGGGGTCTGAATACTTTCTGTACCAACTGTTTACATATTATTATTGAACAGCACTGATCAAATGTAGATAATAATGTAATGTAAATATAATCTTATTTCCTGCTATCATTTAATTTTATATATATATATATATTTGCTGGACTTACATTTACATTAAAAAAAGAATTAGAAATGTATCTGTATTGAAGTTTTACATTTACTGTGGTTTGCTTACTTCTAAAACAAAAGACAAGTTGATTTCAGTTCATAATGTGGAATCCACTGGGAAAAGAATGAATGCAATGGAACCTGACTGCTTAAAAATTCTAATGAAACTGGCCATGTAAGTCAAAGCTCAAACCATAGATTAATCTAGAGATCCAAAAACTAAATATAATAATATTTGTTTATTCATATAACAACATACAGCAACTTTACAAAATGGACTATTCTATGTTCCTGAAATTGACACCATCTAGTGGTTTTGCTGTGTACTTGCAGAACAATGTCTGGTGCAGTAATGTGCATTAGAAAGTCACTCCAAACATTTAATTAATGCTTTGTTTTCTTTAGCAAAACATATCCATATGTGTTGTTACAACTATGAATAATCATTGTACAAACAGAGAAATGTATGTTTTCTTTTTTTTATAATTATATATATATATATATATATTCTAGATATATAGTGGTGGACAAATTATTAGAACCACAGTTTTGTTTTTAGTAAGTTATTATCTTTTGCTGTAGTGTGTCAAAAAAAAAAAAAAGACTTCACTGCATTGACCTCAGGAGCATTCATATACGATACAATACATTTTTATTTTGTCAACCATGGTTGAAAATTGTCTTGAGCTTGCAGAGAGAATCTCTTTAATGAGTTTGAAAACTGTAAAGCTAACAGGCTTCCATGTGTTGTCTGCCCGCAGCACTTTCTGAGATTTCTAATGTTTAGCATGGTTAATAAACTAGTCCATTTCTAACAAAATTTTCATTTTGGGGTGGAGTAACCCTTTAAAAGTCTCTGCATTATCCTGTCCTCTAATGCATTTGTCTTATGCGGATGACAAGAATTTTGGGTCACTTTTTTAGACAATTAGATGAATGGTGCTGCCAGTTAAATAAGACTTTTTAAATATATTTTTTTTCTTTTTAATTATTTAAATTATTTATATGAAGGAAATTAGCAAAAGGTAAAAACAATAACTTGGTGATGTCTATTAGTGTTTTAAATCAGTCTTGTCTTTTAAATATCTCAGTTTTTACAGTGCTTAAGAATACAATAAAGCTGTTAGGATAACTTCAAAACAGAACTCTCCAGTTACATTGAAATATAGGAAATTGTAGTTGGTTCTGTTTTGATTTCTAATTTATATACTGAAATTGTGTGATTCTTACCTGACACCACTGGAATAAAGACAGAAAGCTCTCAATAATGCAGAGGGAAAGCTGTCGTCTCCACTTGCGTTTACACACAGAGGGCAGAGAGAGCAGCTGCTGTGCTGTAGCTCTTTTGCAGGGCTCTGGGTTTAGCATAAGTTGTAGCAAATACTGCATGTCTTCTGAAAGTGCTGAAACACAAATATATAAATAAAGTGAGATAACACAGTCAAGTGGAGGTTAAATAAGACCTGTGTGATATGAGCAGATCGATTAGTGTGCCTCAATATTCTTGCAGCAGAATTTTAAATGTATTGTAAGCAATACATTTGGCGTGCTGGTAAGCCAGCAAAAAGAGCATTACAGTAATTAATGGATCATGTAATAAAAACATGCACTAATGTTTCTGCATCTTTTGGGCTGGCATAAACAGTTATAGACTGTAGTTATGGAACAAATTTAAGCTATACAGCAAAACTGAAGAAATGCAAGTTCAGAAAGTTTATTAATTTGAACATCTAGAGTTAGTGGAGGATGAACAGTAATAAGATTTCTACAAATGGCTGAAATTGTAGCATCCAGGTTAAAACTGGCAACATTAATTACATTTTTGTTAGAGTTAAGGGGTAATTAAAATTTCTGTCTTGCTCAAATTCAAACTTTAAATCCAAAGTTATATCACTGCTAATCGACACTAGGTGTGTAACAACATGAGATAATACAAAATAAAGATACTTGGTTCACTAGACCAAGCTCTAATACCATTTTTAAGACATTTTTAATTATAAAAAGTTAAACATTGCAGTTATATTTTAAAATATTCT
The DNA here is from genome assembly GCA_034779775.1 of Enteromius afrohamiltoni. Taxonomy (NCBI): domain Eukaryota; kingdom Metazoa; phylum Chordata; class Actinopteri; order Cypriniformes; family Cyprinidae; genus Enteromius; species Enteromius afrohamiltoni. The sequence continues at coordinate 964,550 of JAUYWG010000006.1, forward strand.
AACTAATATAGGGTTGTAACTTATGATTATTTTGGTAATAAAGTAATCCACTGATTAAACAGTTTTGTAGTAACTAACTAAAAAAAATCTAAACCAAGTAATTACATGTTTTTATTGAACAACACTAATAAAATACATAATGCAATATATCTATACTTAAGTACATTATGTATTATAAAAAATACCTGCAGGGGCATGGTAAGGTTTATAAATTATTTATGTTGCAGTCTTTGTTGCGCGCATAAATTTGCTTTGTTTTTATTATTCTAACTAACTTATAAATATATATAGTAGGTCGCAGCTTGATGACCATGGGACACTGTTGATCCTAAGACCAAACCAGTTGAAAACCACTGCTTATTCTGTAGATCATTCGGTTCTCTTCCCCATTGTCTCTCTATTAAACACAAGATCTGTGTACAGCGGAACAGACAGACATTTTGTGCGTGAGATTGCCAATAACATGTGCAGGCAAATGGCTTTAATATGATTGCAAATTAGAAATCTTTTTTTTCTACAGTACCAATAGCAGAACCGTTAACATCAGAGCTAATCGATATTTCTGTCTTTTAGAATGTAGCACCGGTACGGATTAAGTACCACGTTTTCTGGAATTTGCATTCGCATATTTTATGCTTTCAATCAAGTTCATGAAATATATCTAACTGTTCATTGAGAGTTAGTAGTTTATTGTAGCTGAGTGGCAACAACCTTTTCCAGAATGTTTTAAACAAATGGTATATTGGAGATTGGGCGATAATTATTGAATAATGATAATAATTACTTGCATAAAAAAAACTGCTATAAAAGCAGCATTGGGAGAGAAAGGTCATATTTAGAAAACGTAAAATAGGAACAGAGGTGACAAAAAGGGGTGTGAACAAAAAAAATACAAATAATAATAAAAAAAAAAATCACCAGATTCATATTGTCTAAGATTACGGATAGTTGGGTGGATGGACTAGTTTATTAACCATGCTAAACAGTCTTTTCGGCCTTTATTAATGATTTTAGAAATATAGGTAGAGTGTGGTTTATTCAAAGCAGTTTTATAATGACTAATATGATCTTAAATGCTAAAAAATGGACTGTCAAACTAGTTTTTCCAAAGAGGCATAGCTATCTACCTTTTGCCTGTGCAAGCATGGCTTTTAATGGTATATTTTTTTGCGTCTGTGTCTTGTGTGTGCTTCAACTTCGGTTGATATGCATCTTACAACACACATTTATGTAGGTTAAACATTTAAAACTAACATTGGAAGAGATCCTGCAGGCAACCCTGGATACTAGATACAGGTAGCCTAAATTAATTTTTTTGGCCTGCCATTGATATAGGTTAGCTACTAAATGAATAATAAAATGCAACTAATATGTGACTAAATTACTGCAGTAAATTAATAAATTACTTTTTAAACTGTTCAAATGATTCTTACCGGTCAGTTAACAGTGAAATTGTTAAAATGAACATACCTAATTCACGAGTTCACACTTCCTCATAATTTGAATGAAGTGAAGCAAGTTTGGCATGCTGTTCAGGGGCCAGCCAGGAGATAGGCAGGCTCCGAGCCCTAATAGTTTATACCCTTACGAGGGCAGAGCTTGGCGTCCGGCTCGAACCCCACTCGCCCCCCCGCAGAGGAAGGTGCCGAACGAAGGTGGAGAAAGGGCAGAGGAGGGATGCATAACAAAATATGGAAGGGAAGGAAACAGGCTTTTTTAAGGTGGAGGTTTTTATATTTGATTGGATAGGAAAAGGCTGATTGAGGAAATGCACAGGGAGTTTAGCCAATTACAACACACTCAACCAGCTAGTTTTTTCACTGTTAACAACCAGAGACCATGTATATTTTTTTTTAAACGAGGCACTAAAACATGTTGGACTGCACCCCATAAACATAATCTAGTCAAGAAAAAGTTGTTTAGTTTGTGAATTATCATAAGTATAGAATTTTAATGTATCTGTGATATAAACAGTACCATTAATGAATTCTGCTGGTAGGTGACCCATTCTGAGCTGCTGCCAATCATCTCCTCCTTTAGGAACCTCAATGTTACAGGCCAACTCCAGGATAGAAACGCCCAAACTAAAAGTGAAGAAAATAAAGACATATCTTTAGACAAATTACAAAATAACTGATTAAGTTCTTCCTTTTGACATTTAAATATTAGGAGTGTCACGGTACAAAAACATAATGACAACGGTTTCCTGAACAATTTGTGCTTTCTTTAAATAAATTATAATTCAAATTTCTTTAGGGATACAAATTTACCTCAGCTTCTGCTGTTTAACCTTTTACATTACTACATTACGTTTAAAGGTTTAAATTAACAACAGAGCCCAAATTTGAATCAAATTACTATTTATTCTTAACTATAATAATTAACACTCAAATAAAAATATTATAAAATAAATATATAAAAAATTCTTAATTAACTTAAATGATACATTTTCTATTTGCTGTTGGATTACAATATTTTTTTAAGTCAAGCCAATTCACCTTTATTTATATATCACTTTTAACAATACAGATAGTATCTTAATAGTATCAAACTGAACAATAAATAGAGTGTAGACATATTCGGTTATGTTATACATTGCAATAATTAATATAAATGGTATTGTTATTGTGGGCACTTCAAAATACTGAAAATAATTAGCTGTGTGCACTCTGATGCTGAATTGAATTCAGAGATTTCATTGTCTAGCTCAGTTTAATTAAAAAAATATCTGTGCAATCATTAGACTTAATTTTTCTAACAAATAAGTTGTACAAAATGATGACTTGCCTAGGGTAAATTAAATTCTACATGACATTTTCTTTGTGTTTTAATGTGCTGTGAATTCCTCTGTGCTGCTATTAGAACAGAAGCATTAGTACTGAACTGAAAGACCCATACCAAACATGTTTGGTGTCGAATATGTTTACTGTTACACTCCTATTAAAAACAGTAATCTAAATTAATCCTAAATTAAGTTTAAGTTTAAGATTAAAATAAGTTAATCTAAGTTGTCCTAAGAAAAGAATGCATTTTGGTTTTAGGTTTTAGGACAACTTTAATGAAAGGTTTTTATCTACTTCAAATGTTGCTATACAGGCTAAGTATAACATTCACTAACCTAAAAATGTCTGCGGCCGTCCCATACTCCCCTCTCAACAGTTCAGGGGCCATATATCTGGGATCTCCTTCCTGTAAATCAACCTCCTCTGTCTTCATTTCTCTCTTTCCCACTTGTTTTTGAATGTCTGTGGGAAGCTTGATCAACAAGCCAAAGTCTCCAAGTTTAAGCCGTCCAGATTTGGTAATGAAAATATTTGCTGGTTTGATATCAAGGTGGGCAAACCCATGAGCATGCAAATGGTTAAGTGCCGAGAGCATGTCACACAGGTATGTCCAGGCACTTGTCTCACCTAGCACAACACACAAACTTTGCTTTAGTACGAAACATCTACCATACAAAAGGAGAGTTTTTCTTTTGTAGTGTGCTGGTTACCAGTGTGAAATGGTGTTTCCTCAGCATATAGCAGTAGGCTGGTACAGCAGAGTTCAGTCTGGATGTAGAGGTGACCAGCCTCCTCCCAAGCTGCAATAAAACCCAGTATGTACGGGTGTGGGTGTAGTCCCTCATGATTCCAAGCTTCAGCAATGCTTCGTGCTCGTTCAACCTCACCACGGAAACGCTGCACTGAACGTTTGACAGCATACTGACAGCCATCTAAAAGACTCACCACCTGATAGACATCACGATCACAGTATCATTAGTGTATTAAAATAACTTCTTTGCAGAGTCATGATTATCTGAAAATCCACTTATTTCATGTGTATCAGCCAATTTTAGTATAAATCTGTAGTTCACATTTATACAAACAAATTCTAGAGTGCAGAACAAAGTAAATTTAGCATTTAAAAAAACGTATGCACTTACTTGAGTGAAACCAATTTTGGGTAAAATGCCCAGACATTTGGCAGAAAAACAGTGGCTGATATTTTCGCTCTCTAGAAATATAAAGGTTGTTATGCTACTCCATTTACAGCCTCAGATGGCATCTAGCATCTCTCACCTTGAAAACTTCCCCAAAGGAGCCTTGTCCAATTAGACCCAGGTTGGAAAAGCACTGGTCAAAAAAGGTCTGGGGATGAGATGGGTTATACACAGAGTGAGCAGGTGGTGACTCTATAAGAGAGCGTGAAAGGGGCGTCCATGGAGCGGGCCGGTGGTGGAACACTCGACTGAGCGGAGGGCATCCTTTAGATGGAGGCCGTGGTGGTAAAGAATGAGATAATGGCCATGGAGGAGATAGGGAGGAAGATGATGAGGAAGAAAAGGGAGGTCTCCGTTTCTTTATTGAAAAGGACTGCTGGGCATGAGAGAAATGAGTGGGTAGAGGGAGAGGGGTGCTGACTACTGATGTCTGATGTGGAGCCGACATAGGAAATGTACAGTCTAATGTCCCAGGCTCAATTAATTTTCAGTAGACATTTCAGTTTAAATAACTGGCTCACTGATGCTCCGCATCAATATGCACTAACCTATAAAAGAACACAATATGAAAGCGTCTCATTATGGTGTAAAATGTAAAAAAAAAAAATGACTTAAACTTTCAGCACTGACAATATCATTAAAAAAAAAAAACATTCTAAAAATATTGTGAAAAGAAAAATTGTATTTCGATGGTGTATTGGGACAATGGTGTGGCACCATTACTTAAACATGGTGATAGCAAGCTATTTCAGCCTTATATTTACATAAAACACTATCATCAGGGTACATCAGAAGAATCACATGATACATGCCCATTTCTCAAGCACATTATTTGTAATCCATTTTCACAAACCTCCTACGAATAACATTAAGAAATATAAACAGTACTCTGGTACAAATTACTACATCCATTGTGTGCATTATTCCATTTAAGTTATCATTGTCAACTAATATTTAAGTTAAAAAAGTATTTTATTTAACAGCATCTGTACTATTCTACATCGACACTTCACAACAGCTGATTATATTCATTAAAATAATAGACATCAGTATCTAAAGCTATTATGATGAAATACGAGGAATTAGTGTTTATTTAGAAAGTAACCCTAATACGGATGTCACTCCTTCAACGGGCTCTTCCGCCACAAACACTGCTTTCTGTTTATAAACGTTATGGTGAATATACAAATGTTACATACTTACACTATGTTTAGCTCCTGGTCATTCAGATATCCTTTTCTGCAAATTACTCAAGCATATTATTATTATGAATCCTACTATTCGTGATATCTCGCGCCACACGAATTCAAATGTTTCCGGAGCGGGCAATGACGTAGCACAATTCTCGTTCTTCGTGCATTGTGGGATAGTGGAGGTGTTGTGAGGTTGTGAATGGTGACTAGAGAACCGCTAAAATGGTGAGAAATATTTTTTTTGTTATTATGCTCACCTTTTATGTATATATATATATATATATATATATACATATAAAAGGTGTAAAACATATATATATATTTACCCATAAGTAACGGGCTTAATATAAGGTACAATACATTTAGTATGTGTCATGTTTCTCTTGTGAAATAAGTCGTAGGTCAGGGAACAGCTAACGTTAACAATAATATACAGTAACGTTAACTTAGCTGTAAACTAACTTATATCATTTTGTGACGATTGTAATTTCTCACGTTCGTTATTTTTGTTTAACCGTTGCTGTTTCGGTCTTTTACAGACTATGTTTGTATTACTGGTGTCAAATATCTCTCAAATTGCCTTTTGCAAACAAGGCCGCTGGTAAATATCAATTTGAGATAAGTGAAAAGTTAAAATGCCAGTTGCAGTCCTGAGTTCTTATTGGTCAGTAAACGCTCCCGCTAGTTTAGAAACAGCTAAGTTGCAGATGTTTATATAATAATAATCAGTATCATGAGATATATTAAAACACTGTCATATTGCCTTGTGATATTCTTGTTGCACCATTGTACCACGCTATATCACATTAAGCTGTTTACACAACTATTGAATATGTTATTTTGCCTTAAATGCCAATTTGCAGAAAGATAAAATAACTGTTTTTTTATTAGTAAATAGTGTAGTCAGATGCTATTAAGTGTAAGTACTGTTAGATGCTGCTTAAATTTGTTAACATAGGGTTAGATACTGTCTGTACCTCAGTGTATTGTAGTATGTTTGTAAAACAGTACACAATAATATTTTATTCATATTCAGTGTATGGGATAATTTTTTTTTAAATCATAAATCGACACTGCCTTATTGGGATCCTTTGGTTTATACACAGGGCTAAGCCTAAGTAGTAAGTGTAGGTCTTTTAAATACCTTATAACTTTATTCCCCTTTTTTTGTTAAAAAAAAAAAGGAGGAGAGAGATAAGAAAAAGCTGAATTTGAACTCACAGTTGGGGGAATCAGACACACGATCATGAACAGAGAAATTTCTATACTGTCCTGGCCTCACATACAGGTCACTGCCCACTTCTAAAAATGTTAACAGTGGGCACACGATTAATTATTAGTTTTAAAGGATACATGCGTTAAATGCGTAGTCCAACCACTCAAATCACTGCATGATGTTTTTGAAAACTGGCTAATCTCCACACCATTGTCTAGGATGTATTCTTAATGATCAGGCGTCACAAAACCACAATCTTCACAGAGGCCAAAGAATCCACAACTGTCTATGAGTTGAAACGAATTGTGGAGGGCATCCTGAAGAGGTCCCCCGAGGAACAGAGACTATACAAGGTTTGGACCCATGGACTCATATTATAGTTATATTAACCTTCAAATATGGTAGAGTGACCAAAATAACTGGTGTATCTGTATTTTCATTACGATTTTATGTGTTTCAGGATGAGCAGCCTCTAGAAGACAGTAAGACACTAGGAGATTGTGGCTTCACGAATCAGACAGCCCGACCACAGGCTCCTGCGACTGTAGGACTGGCCTTTCGTATCAGTGGTGTGTCACAAACTTACCAAACATGCTTATAATTATGGTGGCCCAGTAGTGCACAACACAATTTATTGTCCATATTTATGTCTCCTAAAAACAAAGTTTTATTATTAGCACAAAAAACATTTCTGCAGACCAACTGCCCCCTAGTGACTGGGAGCATTTCTGTAGTGCTGTAAGCTAATGTTTGCATTTTTAATTGCGTTGTGTTGTGCACTACTGGGCCACCGTAATCATGCTCATCTTGTCAGTAAAGCTGGTTCCTTGATTAGCAGTAAATCTCCATCACCTGTTTTCAGATGAAACAGCAGTAGTCATTGCTGTCACATCCAAGTACTCAAGTAACCATGCACATCCCTAGATTTACCTTTTCAGGATATTTGATTTTTTCAACATTCCCATGTTTTATTATTTACTATTCAAAAATTGTTGTTTGTAAGGGTGTACTTCTTATTCTATTTAATTTTCATTGTGTCAGTGGCATAAAATGCTTTAAAATGGCAATATTGTTTATTGCAATTATTTCATCCAACAAAATTATTTATTTTGACAGACCTACTAGTTTTCTTAGTGTTTTATTGTGCAGCTAAGATTTTATAGGTGGTTTGTAATTGTAAAAAGTGCCCAATCACCCCCAGGATATTTTAGTTTTCTGACATAATATGGGTGACTTGTTAAATTTAAATTCCAGTGTACTCAAGTAAGTAGTATTCAGCAGGCAATATAATGTCAGAATGGGTAACCAGTCTTAGTTACAATAAGACATTTCTCCAGACTGTTGTACAATTATGATGTTAGATTTAAAGCCTGATTATTCATAAAGCATTTTATGCAAATAAATGACTGAATGGAAAGTTCTCATTGAAGGATTTTTTTAGGGGTAAGCTGTATTTATATATTCTTACAACAACAACAAAAAACAAACCCAACAACACCACATTGATTCTCTTTTACCCTACCATCCCTCCACAGATGATGCATTTGAGGCCCTGCAGGTGGAACCATTTTCCAGCCCTCCTGAACTTCCTGATGTTATGAAGCCACAGGAATCTGGCAGTACAGCCAATGAACAGTCAGTGCAGTGAGCTGCACCTTAATGACGAGAGTATGAGGAGTGTACTACAGCTGAGCTAGTTGTGGACTGATACATGACGTGTAGATTCTGCAAATGAACATTTAAAGTCTGGCTGCCAGTCACCATTGAACTAAGCCAGTTATAAATTTACACAGAATAACTAACATATAAGATTGTTTTTTATGTATGTTTACTTCATTGTCTGGGATGACACACATTTTCTTCACAATTGACTGACCTCATTTTTTACATGTTTCTTATTTTCTTTGACTAAACAACATTTGAAACATTTGAAAGTGGACATTTTCTTCCCCCAAAGACTGTTCATCGTTTATTAGAAAAGTAATTGTGGTATATCAGCACAAATGGCACATGGTACAATTTTTCTTTTCTTTTGATTCAGTTTATGGTTTTTGAATTTGCATCGCATTCAATTTGTGTTCAGACCAAAGCATATTTGTGGTTGTGTAACAACACTTGCTTTAGTAACATTCACCACTGTGTGCAATTTTGATGGGTTTGTTACATACCAGAAAGAAAATTGGTGGTCTGTGAAAGGCTACACACTAAAAACATGGCCAAAACTGTTTGTGTTGTATGTTGTATTTATTTATTTTTATTATATTGTATTATGTGAAAAATATTTCTTAGCGACTGTATATGCTAACAGTTTTATAATGAGGTAAATAAATTGTAGTTCTAGTGTTAAGGCGTAACCTTGTTTGTCCAACAAACTAGTACTGTGACGATACAGTAGTTGTTTAACGTGTACCATGGTACTAAATGGCTAACAGTCCATGTTATGTACAATCTTTGTCATCATCATCATCATCTTCTTCTTTATACTATGATACATGTATAAAAAGCAGTGAATGTCCTTGCCTTTTTAGTGGGCAAGTAGCAAAGCTAATTAATTAGGCCAACTGTACTAAAATCAGCTGTTGTGTAAAAATAAGTTACAAATATATTTGCAATGAATTAAGACTAATTACTTGTCACGTGTAAAAACTAGAGTGCCCCCCATACACCCCCACCCCCCACATCTGTTGGTAAGAGAATGCATCTGTTGTTTCATTTTTATACAGTGTGCACATTACTATTTTAATATCTCAGTAGTGGTTATTAACATTATGAACAACAAATGCGCACTTTTCAATCCCAAATATGGGCTGGAAATGTAGCTAGTTCCGCCCCTCCAAACCGTTACGTCCTCTGAAATAAGAAAACTGCACAGTCCGAGGACAACTCCCAGCCTGGAAACTTCTGGTCGAGCAGGAAAAGGACATTACCAGACATATTTCTCAGATTTTAACCCTTTTCCTTTTATCGGGAACTCATACTCATTTGATTATTTTTTCTTCGTTTTATTTTTTATTATAATTTTTTTAACTAATGGACGATTTAGGTATGTAATGTCTAATTCTTTATGGCACGTTTACTAAATTGTCCTTGAATATATTACTGCATTTAAGCATCAGCAATGTAACTGATGGTTGACAGAGAAAAACTTTGGAAAGTCGTTTTTCGACTTGAAAACATATCCACATACTAACGTTATTAAATAAACTCGAGATAAAGATTAGCGAGATAGAGACGGATCCAAACTCCTAGCTACAGTTTGAAAACAGAAACAGTCTAAAATCATTTAGAAATAGGTATATGCACATTGATTTGTCACTGATTAATTTATTTTTTCGATTATTTTTTTGGCGTAATGGTCACATATGTTTCATACGCCTCATCTACATCTGGCCACATCTGGTAACGTTTGAGGACTATAAAAAGACTTAATGGATCCTAAGAAGAAACACCCACTTAGTAGACAAACTTATTGTAAAATGGCTACTACAAAGCTTTCATTTGGATTATTCATACTGAGGACTGGATGTTTTATGTTCTTAGAAATTCTTATGTGTTCAAATTTGGATGTAAACAAAATGTATGTCAGAAATTACATTATTCAAAGCATGATAAATGAATATGTAAATCATTATACTACCACTGTTATTAGTATACTACTACTAATAATAATACTGGTAGCCTTTTCATAACACTGACATCAGATGTAACTACACTTTTTTCTCAAAAAAAGTCAGCAAATTTAAATGGTAATGTTGATATAATATTACAATATTGGCTGATTTATGGGTTAAAAAAACTTCTGTTTTCGTGTGCGTGTTTTTTTTAAAGCTTTTGAAGGTTATTTTTCAGAACTTAACACTTGAATGTAGAGTATACCAAAAGACGTGCAGCTCTAAATATGGTTAGATTTTCCAGAGAGAGGAATTTTAGCTCCTTATATGAGCACAGTCCAAAAACTGTTGTTGAACTGGGTGATGAAATAACTAAGACTAAAATCCTCTGGGGTGATCTATATATTTTGGTCTTTTAAGCGCAGTTTTTTAAGGACAAAAAAAAAAACCATTTATCTTTCTCCAGCATATATCTTTTTTTACAGAATAATTAGTGCTTAGTAATATTAAATAATGTACATTGGGGTACAATTTGTTTTATATAACGCTAATGTTGCAACTTTTGACCTTAGAGTAGGGTAAGTAATAAAGTGACAGAAATGCTGTAGATATTTAATATTTTATTTGAAACAATAATATATGATTTTAGTGTCTCAATGTGCTAAATGAGTGCTAAATGCATGATAATAGTCTGAGTGAGTAAATCAATCCTTAGTGATACTAATAATAGGCTGTATTTATTTGTAATTATAAAAAACTACATTATATACATTTATGACTTAATTGTGTTGAGTTTTAAATGTGTACAAATAAAAAAAGAAAGAAATACAGAGATTACAGGGATTAGAGCAGTGTTTCTTACAGTTGTTTTACAGTTGTTGTCTTACACCTTTGACATTTTTTTTAATGTCAAAGGTGACAAATTTTTATCACCTTATAACTCTAATAACTCATACAATACAATACAGTACACTACATCTACCAAAACACTGCAAACATGTCTCAAAATAAAATTATTATTCCATAACACTAACACACAGGAACATTTAGTCATTTTTTGCACAATACAACAATAAACCAGTAACATCAAATTGAACTCCAGAAACTGTATTATTTTTGGTGTCAGGTCTGTCCTTATACAAAAAGCAGTATATTGCGTTACACTACGACTTGTTTTACTTTTTAGGATTAGTAAATACACATATTTTGTTTATTTTCCTGCAGAAATTCAATACAAAACTTATATAGAATGAATGATTTATGGGGGGCAGAGACAGAATTGCTTCAGTAAAGCCTTTATTTGCAACAGGACATTAGGGGAAAAAAGGCTATATAGCTGTCATTTATTATATGAAAATGCACAATATACAAACAGAAAAGGCCACAAAATAATTATAATAACAAATTTGTAAGTTTTGGTATTTCTTATCCACCCCTGGTATCATTTAGCTGTGATTTCTTGGAATGCAGCATCCATTGCATGGAGGGACATTTAGACCTGTGGACAATGGTATAAAACCTTACATCTCCATTCTCACAAAAACTCCTCAATGATTTAAGATTTTTATTGCAAGATTTTTTTTGCCATTTGCGCATAAAACCAACAGTCCAATGCACATTGGAATTCTAGTGCAGAGCTCTCTGAGTCATGTGTAAAGAAGTTAAGAGGCGAATAAAAACAAAAAAAGAGAATATAACATTGTTCAGCTAAAAAAATAAGGTATCTATAAATTTATATATTTATAATAAAACTTTAGATGCAGGTACTAGCACAGGCCATAAATAATCCAGGTTGCATTGCAGATATAATAAGTGCATTATAAGTTATAGTATTGCAGATGTTTTGCTATTGCACCTTTTATACCTTTTTCACAGTTCAAGGATATTGCACATTTTCGGCTTTCCTTTTTTTTCACTGTGGCATTGAGAGTCCAGCTCAGATCTGATGTGATCTGCATTCCCAGGAATCTTTGGCTATCGGTCCTCTCCACCTCAGTCCCTTTGATGATAAGAGGCTGCAAGGGTGGAGGGTTCTTCCTGAGGTCCAGTATTATTTCTTTGGTCTTATCTGTATTGGGGATAAGGTCATTCTCCTCTCCGTAGACAAGAACATTGTCTACTAGGGTCCTGTACCCAGACTCGCCAGGAATTGTTGAGGCAGCCTGGAAGGATGGTGTCTCGGGGGTTTAGTGGCTGTTGTGGTTCCTCTATAGTTTGTAAATGGGGTTGAGGAAAGAGGAGTAAATGACAAAGAAAAGGAGACATCATTTTCGAAAGGATGTCAAGGTTCTGGCTGCATTGGGAATGGTGCAATGCCTCATTTTTTCATGTGATCATATTGGAATTGGCAAGTGGTCTCCCACCTGTCTCCTTTCTCTGGCACCAATCTTTGGTACAGATCTTCTAAAATCTCACATTTATGTAGGAGTGCACTTTTCCAAGGTCAAGCCAAAGAGGTCCTCTTTTACTGTAAAGCATATTGTCATGCGAAAGAACCTCAACACCTGCCAGTGTTGTTCTAGATCAGTGGTCCTCAGCCACATTACTGGAGGACCCCCAACACTGCACATTTTGAATGTCTCCTTTGTCTGACACACCCATCTCCATGCTGTGAGTTTGTACTAGTGGGCAGGTGACATAAACCAGGCATGTTTGATTAAGGAGTATGGTTGAGAACCAGTGTTTCTAGATCATCATGTTTGTAGTATGTTCCAGGCGATCAAAACTTACTTTTTAGACTTAGTGGAGTAACATCAATAGTAACTAATAATATAGAAATGTAAATGTGTAAAATTGCATAAGTTCATTCTAACATAGTGTCATATCCATATACATCATTATTATGGTTTCTAGGACCTGTTCCTAAAAGAGCCTGTCCTTCAACAAAAAACGACCCTATATAGGTAATTTGTGGAAGCACCTTAAAACAAACTATATTTACAACTATATTTTAAAGTTAGGCATCCTCTAGCATGTATAAAAATAATGAAAGTGTTGTGTTACATCTGCTGTCATGAAATTACATATTGACTGTCATTACCAGTCAAAATGCGTGTTTGTTTAAAGGCAATGTGTGTACTTTTTACACCAATTTTATGGTAATTCATACATATTTTACTTAATTCATATGAATGACCACACCTAAACCCCACCCCTAAACTCACCCCTTACAGGAGTTATGCAAAAATAATGCTTTATGCATATACATGTCATGAGCATTATGCGTAAAATCTGGGATCAGACCCATTATTTCGTGACCAAATGATTACATATTGTATAATGCAATGAGCTACTAAGTTAGCTATATGAAACCCAAGTTATGATGAAGATTAATATAACATTAATATAAAAACATTAATATAACATTAATATAAAAAATGTACAGTAAAATGTATACGTAAAAGTATAATAACTGCATGCTGTGTATCATTAGGTAAGCATTAGTAAATAGCAGTGGTGGGCTGTCAGGGCCAGAAAAGCTTTCTCTGCTGCCCTAAATAGAATCACAATCACTGACTTAGGAGTAACAAGGCTAAGAGAATAGACTATTGGAGATCATTTAATATAAATTCATGGACAAATAAGTCAGTGATTGTGAATTTATATTAATTGATCTCCAATAGTCTATTCTCTTAGCCTTGTTACTCCTATTTCATTTAGGGTTGTTTTTATTCTGGCTAGTAATCGTTCAAAACAAACATCCAGATAAATTGCGCCATCTAGATACAGTGAATTTGTTTGTGGTTGGATGAAAACATATACATCCATTCTGACATTCTACTAATTTGAACACGATCCATATAACACATAACACAAATCACGTCAGCACGGACAATAGGCAGCGTCCGTGTCCCTGGTGTTGCTCATGTCAAAGAACCATTTCTCTACATAGTTCAAAAGCACATTAAATTATATTTGTATCATTGTGTTTTAAATATATATATGCTAAGAAAAAGACGAGTTACCTCTCAAACATATCTTAATTTGATGTTGGTTTAATACTTTGAAAGTTGAAATTTATTAGGCCTAATTTTGTTCTGAAGATGAAAGTTTGTCCTGTTAGTAATGTGTAACTGTATGTGGCGCCGGCAGGATCACTTGATTTTACTTCCCTTATAAAAATGGAAAAAGGTTACAATACTCATTCAAGAATAAGAGATTATTCGAAACAATTCAAAATGTGTACATTCACAATAAAAACAGCTGCGTTTTGTAAATAAAAGAAAACAAATTTCTCTTTTCACACAAAAAGTGATGTGAATTGTTCTGCGGCTTTTTGCTTGTATAAAATAAATACCTGGAAACAAATTTAGGAATTTTTAATGGGTCACAGTCTCGGTTACAATCAGTTCAAGTGCAAAGGGAAAGTATTCCAGCTCAGAGTCATACCATCAACGTCAGGACCGGCAAACAGCGTTGTAAGAGGCAGAAGAGTAAACGATAAACAAAGCAAAGGGTCAAAATACCAGGGTAAACAGAGTCCGTGGGGCAAGGCTAAGCCAGTAATCCAGGAAAGGGTAGAAGTTAGCAACACGTAATCCAAACAGCAAGAAACACAGAGAATGAAACACGGGAAAAAAACACAGGGTTGACGGAAAACACTGACACCAGAAAGTTACACAAAGTTACACTACTATTACACATATTATTTGTGCTGTAGGTAAAGTAATGTATGAAAATAGCTCAAGGGCAAAAAGTTTTTTTGCAATACAACAAAACTTATGCAACAGTTCATTATGTATTCAGTTCAAATTTGAAATTATACTTTATCTTCTACAGAAGTCTTTTTAAATCCTAGTATCTAAACGTCTTCTTGAGTAATGAATGTGAATACTTTTGACACCAGTGTGCCTAGGTCGGAAATGCATGGCCGGCCACTGGTAAATAGTCAGTTCATAAAGCATTGTTACAACATAAATAGTCATTAGTAAGCAGTTTATAAATACAGCTATGTTTTTGATTTATAAGCATATCTATTACAAAGGAGATTTAAAGGCTCAGTTATCTTCCTAACAAAAAAGTATAAGCAAACACAACACAAAGTGATACACAACTATTCATTTCAAGGTGCAAAAATATGAAACATTTTATTTATTTTATATTTAAATTTTGTAGTCTTGTTTTTCATTTATTAAGTGTACATTTATACAGTTTCATTTTTTGCTAATATTTCTTGTGTTTGCTTATATCTTTGGAAGATAAATGAGCCTTTACATCTGCCTTGTAAATGCTTTACAAGGTATAAATACTCCTCATAAATACTCCTCAACTACCTGACTTAATCATTGTAACGTGACGGCTGCAGTAGAGCTCGCGCTCTCGCTTCCTTTCAGGACCAGACAAGGCAGGACTCGGAAACGGGATTAAATACAACAAAAATATTTATTAAACAGAAAACAAAAAGGAAAACGCGGAGAGCTGTGCAGAGCTCAGAGTGCAGACAAAAAACTTT
>JAUYWG010000006.1:999503-1015752 GCA_034779775.1 Enteromius afrohamiltoni
CGCACCCCGTGCGGCCCCCTGAGTCTGCCGCGCACCCCGTGCGGCCCCCTGAGTCTGCCGCGCACCCCGTGCGCCCTCCTAGGCGCCCTCTGGACTCTGCTGCCCCTGTGCGCCCCCCGGGGAGTTTCTCCAAAAAAATTTTGGGGGGGGCAGTAAGGGGTGGGTCCTGGAAAGGGGGGGCGGGAGGGGCAATTGTGTATGGACCTGGAATGAACTGCCTCGGCCAATGCCCAAGCCTCCATGGCCGCCTGGGGCTTTCAACTCTTTGCCATCCTGGACTGTCCAGCCGTGACTCTGGTGTGCTCTGGCGTGTGCGATGACTGTTTCCCGGTTCGCCAGAGCTCCCTCCCTCCCTCCCTCCCTCCCTCCCTCCCTCTGCACCACTGTCTTTTTCTGTTTTGGCACCTGTGTTCTTGTTTTCTCTGTTCTTGTTGGGCGTCTGGAAGCCGCCCTTAGGAGGGGGGCTATGTCACGCCCTCTGGCGTTCCATGTGTCTTTGTTGTGTTTTGTCTTCCGTCCCCATGTGTCTCGTTTGTAACCCCGCCCCGCTCATTACCTGGTATCCTCCCCCAGCCGTGTCTGTCCAGGTGTGTCTTGTTAATGTCTAATTAGTCTGTGTATAAATCCGGGTCCTTTTCTGTCTGTCTTGGTCTTGTGTTGAAGTTGCTGAAGTCTCCATGTCTGTTTTGAGCTCTGCGTAGCTCTCCGCGTTTTCCTTTTATTTTCCGAGTTAATAAATGTTTCTTTGCATTTATCCTGTTTCCGAGTCCTGCCCGTCCAAAAAGGAAGCGAGAGCGTGAGCTCAACAGCAGCCGTACGTTATAACAGTAAGGAAGATATTGACCAAATTTCAGATGTAGGAAATGCATTACAGTTTCGAGTATGTAACAATAGTCTCTACACGCTGGCATCTGGGGGACGTCCTAGGGGCCTTTTTTTGTTAGCTGGGAAGGCTTACTGATTGCTAACTGAAAGAAGAGCACAATGTTATGTTTCGATGATTAAATCGAAAAAGTCCTCAATTACAGTAATCTCACTGTAAAAAAATTACAGTAAAACAATACTTACTTTAAAACAATAACTGTGTGGATGAAAATGTGTAACCGTAATGAAAGCATCAGATCATGTTTTGAAAGAATGGTTATTGTGATCAAGTTGTGTGATCAATTAGAATTTTTATACTATTTATAATTTTTATACTTAAAAATGCACATTACTTAAAAAAACCCTGTAAGATGGAATTAGATTACATAACAGATAAATGTATTAAACTGTATTAGAAGACATGCGAAAGTTTGATAAAAACTTTTTAGGAAATGCTGTTACTGCAAATAATTTACATATAACAGTAAGGAAGATATTGACCCAAATTTCAGATGTAGGAAATGCATTACAGTTTCGAGTATGTAACAATAGTATTGTAAGAAAATTTTATTATAAAGTATTTGAGTACTGTGTATACAGTAAAAGATGTATTGGCAAGATTTAGTAGTGTAACTAGGAATGTAGTACAGTCTTTATAAACAACTATTTAGGTACTTACAGTGTACTGTACATATATGAAATGAGATATTTGAAAAATTTTGCCTGTAGTCACCTATAATACAAGATTTACAGTTTGATAGTGTCTTATTTTATAAGGTAAAAGTCACTTTAATTAAAATACATTAGACGTTTAAAACCCAGTCTGTGTAGTTTTCACACGGTCCCTTAATCTGTTAAAAGTCACTTTAATTAAAATACATTGGACGTTTTAAACCCAGTCTGTGTAGTTTTCATCAATTCGTTAGCTACAATATGTTTAGGCAGTTTTAAAAAAAACATTTTCATGTCAATATGAAGTTGCTCTATGATGTTAAAACAAATCGTGGTAGAGATATCTTTGTGACACTGTGGACTCTACAGAACCGTGGCAATTAAAAGCGAATGTCGAACCTAAAACTAACTTTACCGCACTGACAAAGCGGCCACACATTTGACACAAAGCAACCGAGTGATCCTTGTCAGCTAGGCAAAATATACTATAAAAAAAATTTATTTTGATTTTATCTGCTGAATAATGTTGTATTATATAAATAAAATAAAAAAAGAAACTTTACACAATGAGAATCTATGTGCATTCTATATATTTTATCATGCAGAATGTAATCTGCATGTATGGGGTTGGGGGGTTGCTCTTTTTTCAGTTTCAGCACATGCCCTTCAAAAGGTCTGTGCACGGCCCTGGTTTGTATTATACTCAAATAGCCTACCTAATTTTCAATATTAAAGACACGAGTACTTCATCAGTGTTTGCATTCTTTGTGGAGGTCTTTGCTGTCCCATAATGTGAAGATTACTGGCAGATTTTAAAATAATAGTATTCTTTATATACACTGTTGCCTATTTTTATTAATTGAAAATTGTTTTATTTGGGGGATATTTATATATAGCTCTGGAAAAAAATTAGAGACCACTGTAATTTACTCCTAAATCAGTATCTCTCTGAGTATGACAAGTGTTTCATGCCAGTCTTACTTGGTGAGCACCTGATTCCAATTGTATTTCATGGGAAAAGTATAAAAAGCACTGCTGTAATCAACACTCTCCTCTTGCAGTGTGACCAGTTGGATGGTATAAAATGTTAGAAGTCTTTCAAACGTAATTAGAAATTTAAAAATAAACAGTGAAAAGAAAGTTTGAGAATCAAGAAAAAAGGGCTCAATCCTAGTTTTAGTGGCACAAGGATTCAGTGAGCATCAAGTTGCTTCTATCCTTAAAATTTCAAAGAAGGCAGTTCACAAAAAATGAAACAAATGTGCATTGTTTTCTATTGGTGAGATTAACAGTTTTAAGAATAAAACCCAAAAGAAACTGCAATCTCTTATTTTTTTCCAGAGCTGTGTATGGTAGGACTATATGTGGTTGTGGGCCGTAAAATGCCAGGGCTGATTTTTACTCCCAGTCCAGCCCTGCTACCCCGGATACTCACCCGCAGGTTTTGAGAAATTGCAGGCAAAACAGTCCTCATATATGCGAGTGACAGTCACACGGTGTGAACTATCAAAGATGCGATCTGAGAGAATAGCTGAAATATTGCCGACACCTGTGAGATATGCTAAATAGATATTTGACAATAGATATTTGAGATATTTGGCATGCTAAATATCTGACCTTCTTTTACTTGCTACCTTTTTTAATAATAATCCCAGTCTCACGTGAGAACTCCGGTCTTGCACATGTGACCTTGCTTTGTTTCCATGTCACTGCTCGTGTGTTTGGCAGTGAGACAAAGTTGTCTGTGATTCTTCCTGTTGTAAAGTCATGCAGTGTGAACCCCCCCCAGTCGCCGATCTATCATGCAGCTTTTATAAAGAATATCTCTTTGATTTTGAGACTTATCTATCACTAACAGCTTGTCACATTTCAAAAGAAAGGAACTTCAAATCGTATCATATGACAAGTTTAAAGCGAAAGTCCCCTAAACGTCCCAAATGGCAACTGCACGTCCTGTGAATGTCTCTGCGAATGTCCGGTGGATGTTAAGAACTCTACACGCTGGCATCTGGGGGACGTCCTAGGGGCCTTTTTTTGTTAGCTGGGAAGGCTTACTGATTGCTAACTGAAAGAAGAGCACAATGTTATGTTTCGATGATTAAATCGAAAAAGTCCTCAATTACAGTAATCTCACTGTAAAAAAATTACAGTAAAACAATACTTACTTTAAAACAATAACTGTGTGGATGAAAATGTGTAACCGTAATGAAAGCATCAGATCATGTTTTGAAAGAATGGTTATTGTGATCAAGTTGTGTGATCAATTAGAATTTTTATACTATTTATAATTTTTATACTTAAAAATGCACATTACTTAAAAAAACCCTGTAAGATGGAATTAGATTACATAACAGATACATGTATTAAACTGAATTAGAAGACATGCGAAAGTTTGATAAAAACTTTTTAGGAAATGCTGTTACTGCAAATAATTTACATATGAATTTACATACTGTAACGCTCAGTCATGGAGGAGACAGACAACAGAGGACAAGTTAAAAGGTAATTAAATAAAAGCATTGGAGGGCGAACAAAAAAACAGTTAAAAAAGAGATCTAAGTCTAAAATAATTAGCTGTAATTGTGATAGGTATTCTTTCAGGTTTCTATATGCTTATAAACTTAAAGGTGCTCTATGCGATCTTGCAAAACACTATGGGTGCAGGACGTACACCAAACAAAAGAAAACGTGCGCGAAAACGTTTGTTGTGGTGCCCAAAATTTTTCTTTCGGTATTGCAGCCTCTGTGTTGTCTTTCAAGAGCTGGACAGCAAGACTATCAAGGGGTGATGCATAAAAATAAAATCGAGCTAAAATCCTGCAACATCGCATAGAGCCCCTTTAAAAAGCCTATTCTTCGACTGATTTCTAAATCCCTGTGATACTCATGTGTTCAAATCTGGTTTTCCTCATTAAAAACAAAAATGAGAAATAAAAAATGTTATATATGTTTTTGTTTGACTCAGACCCCGGAAAAGAAAATATTAATTGTATTATAGGCTACATTCAATTATTTTCTGTAAAACAGTGGTCCTTCATTGGATTTTTTATTGAGTTCTATTTATTTTGTATAATTTAGTAAAAATTATTATTATTACTTTTTGTTTTATAGTATTTTGTACTATTTTTGTTTTTGTTGTTGTCTTTTCAAATGTTATTACTGTTGGTATATATATGTAGCCTACTGGGCGAAAGTCATGGAAGGAAAGGGAAAAAAATTATGACACCGACACAGTAGGTGGCGATAGACACACAGGATGCGGTTGCGCCAAAAACCGAGGAAGAAGATGATGTCATTACATTCTCGATCAGTGTTCACCATTGTTCAGAGTTTTCCAACGGTTTCAGTGCGCTTTGTTCGCTGTTTATTTTAAAGGCGCAGAGCTATTTTAACACGCCGGTGCTCTGATGTAGTATTGAGAGCGTCTTTCTGTTTTACTGTTATCGGGTCAAGTCTTGTGGTCGAGTTGTGAAGATGGCGGCGGTCCAGAGCAGCAGTCCAAGCGCAGACTCAACCCACAGCAGCACTGCCGCGGTCTCCGAGCGGCTCCGAGCGGAGGATGGATCTGGTAAGGCTCACACAATTGACTTAAAACACCCGTTTTGCCCGTGTAACGTTAGTCCATTAACGATTAAGTATTGGAGAAAAAACTGCTCCCGAAAATATCTTGCAACTTTAGTACAATGAATTATGTTTGCTATGGTTTATGATTGAGCAAGCTTTTAAATAACTTTAGGCCTGTCGAATGATTTTGTTGTTGTTGTTTCACATTACTGACTAGGTATGGGCAATATAGCCTTAAAATTATATTATGATATTTAAAAACATATTTGACGAAATACAAAAAAAAAAAAAATATATATATATATATATATATAGTATATATATAAAAAATAGAGCAGCATCTTATTGGTGGTTGCAGCTGGCAGGCAGCAGCATTTATTAGTGCAAACGCTATGAAATGCATTTTCCATCCCTTTCCAGTTAGCTACTGTCATTGTTGACTAAGTCAAAGTGTTAATTGAGGCCTTGAGACGAAGAACCATACTTCCGAGTCCATATTTTCAAATTTTGAGTAATAACATTTTTTTGTGAACATTATATTATATATTTTTGTTTTATTTGAAGATAGACAACAGAACCTCCTCAATTCTAAGGGGATAACATTTTTCAGTGTCCGTATTAAAAATTAAAAGTTATTGTGATTTATATTTCTCAAATGTGGATAAACTGTATATGTCCAGTTAGTGTGGAATAACAGTATAAGTCCAACTCATCATATCACTTTAAACCACTAAATTGGTCTGATTCCTTTATCTTAGTTTTAATACAGGTTAATATTAAACTTCAGGTTAATATTAAGCATATTTATAAGCTCCTCAGTGCGTTCAGAGAGAGAATGAGATCACATCACATATACGATTCTTCCACTCACCTCTTTCGGTGCATTTTTAATTGTTTGTTTTCCCTCCTCTTCGATTCAAATATGGTTTTCCAGCATCCATCAAAGCCTTCCTTACTCTGTCCTTCCATTTGTTCATGTCGGCTCTCCTTTTTTGCCTACATCAGGTTTTGCCTTTTAATGTCATGACAGCAAGCGGCGTTTGTTTAAAATGCATGCTCTTGGTTGCGCGAAAATATCCCCAAACTGTTTCTGTATACAAAACACATACAATTAATGTCACATGGTTATCTCATTATTTTATTTATTTATTTTTTACTTATATGGCTGTTTGACGCACGCACTTAATTGTCATGAGGTGGCACACACAGCATTATAGTGCAATAGTATTTATAATTTTAGTAATACTAGTGTTGCAAAAGTTGCTTTCACTGGTAATTGGTTACTTTTAGGATACATTTTTAACATCCTAGCAGATATTATACCAAACAAAGCACAATTTAACTTAAAATTTATAAGCTTGTAAACAAATATTTTGTGGGTTTTTTTTTTTTTAAACCCCCTTCTTGAATCATACTTGCAGATAAATGCAGTCTTGCTGAGCAGAAGGGAATTGTTTTAAAACAGTAGAACATATTACAGATACCAATTTGAACACTGTGAACGTTACAATAAACATTAATTGAGCTGTTGTAAATATTATCATTATTATTGTCTTTTAACATAATAACAGTATAATTACAATAACAGTAATATTACAATATGTTGATGGTATGTTAATTCAGTTCAATTCAAATTTATTTGTATAGCGCTTTTCACAATGCATATCTAGTCTTGTCATTGTACCAAAATTTCAGTATTCCGTACCAACACCATTGAAAATCCACGGTTCTCGGTACAAAAGAAAAACACAAAAACATTGATTGAACAACAAGCTATTGATTTAATAATAACAAACAATAATTTAACAAACATGACTGAATAACATTCTCTTCTTATTTATAAACGTAAATATAAATATTTACATATAAACTCACTTTATTATATTATAAGAAACCTTATTCTGATACTGGCGTTAGCATTAGCCACGCATCAGTAGCGCCACCGGTCGCCATCTCTCTGTGCTTTTATGAAGAAGATGCAACTGCGCAGTGCGCACCTTTCAGGTAGCGCAGCAAGAACCGGGTTGACCGTGTGCTCGGTACCACCGGTACTTTAGAAAACCTGGTACCGTAACATTTTAATTTTTTTAGTACCATCTTGGTACCGAAGTACCGGGTCTTTTGACAACACTATACATATACCAGAAAACATTACTTTGGTGTAAAGCTGTTTTGCAATGATATGTAGTAGAAGCTTGTACATATACATATGGCATAGATGTGAGGTAAAGATCAATTAATGACGTAATCGAACAGGCAAGGAACATTATAAATTAGTAGCAGAATTCTGTAGTGCTGTTTCAGGTTTGGCATCATCTGAAGTCCTCTGTGGGGTTAGCATAATTTCTTCTTAAGTGTTCTGGATCCAGACTGGAGCTTGTGAATTCCTATTTACCACGGGATGACAATCCCATGGTAGAAACAGAACAAATAGATACAAAATTAGCGTAGCTGCTTTTCAACAGAGAGTGTCTGAACCCCGAACATTATCAGGAAGGCTGTTTCAGAGTTTGGGAGCCTAATGTGAAAAAGCTCTACCTCCTTTAGTGGACTTTGCTATCCTTGGTACTACCAACAGTCCAAAGTTTTGTGATTTTGGGGAGCATGATGGATTGTAGCGTGTTAGAAGACTAGTCAGGTCATTAGTCATTAAGTGCCTTATAGGCAGTGTTGTCATATTACTTTAAAAAAGTAATTAGTTACAGTTACAAATTACTTCTGCCAAAAAGTAATTGAGTTAGTAACTCAGTTACCACACTGTAATAGTAATTAGTTACTCAGCAACATAACTGACATTTTTTAATGTTCTACAGTGTTATGTTCTATAACATCTTTAACGTCAAACATGTTTACAATAACTGATTGAAGAATAAAAACAGTATTTTAGAACATTTGGTATTTATTTGAACTTGCCATACTATACAATATGCCTAGAAATAAAAATACATAAAAAAAAATGTAAAATAAAACTCAAGTACAAAATTAAGACACACAAATGTAAACTTGTGTAATAAGAAATAAAAGAAAATCTGGCCTTTAATTAGTGCAAATCTGTATATGTATAATATTGCACAAGAAACGGAGCACTATTCAACTCTATTCAACACTATTCAATTCAGTAAAGTAATAAAAATTGAGTATTGAAAGTAAACAAAGTGTATTTGCATTGAATAATTGAATTGAAAATCGAATCTTAAAGCTAACAAATGCCTCTAGTTTTATTCATTTAATAGGCCTTTGAAGTTTGAGCAAACTCTAGTGTAATTTATGTGATTTTGTGCATTTAGCTTTTTCATATGGTGAGTGTGAACTGCTTGTTCCAAGACAATAACCGATGCAATCGCCTTTTTTTTAATCTGTAAAGACAGCCTTACAGCATTATAGAGAACGAGGGCTTCCAATACCTGTATACCTGCATATTTGTTTCATTGCATCATACTGCATTGAATCGTGTTGAATCGAATCGAAATCGGTTTGCACTGCATCGTAACAAGGAGTTTGCAAGTGGAAATTGTGAGTAGTAATTGCAAATAAGCTAAAAGACTGAATAAATTATACTGAGCATGATGTGATTAAATAGAGGTGTGCACTAATGCAGCACACACGTCACAGTGTGAAAGTATTTAAAAGACACCCAAGTCATTACTAGCATGAAGCACGGACAGCGAGAGACTTAGTGCTGCATTACATGTCTCTGATGAGTGGTTGCTGATTGATGCTGTTAACTGTATTGATTGAATCTGCTTAATGGCCCCCAAAAAATTAGTAAATTAACTGCAGAATATTACGTTTTCAAATACATGTATTCAAACAGCACTGCAAAAAAAGCTCATCGAGCCAGGGATCAAATTCTGAAGAGCGTGGAATATCTATGATGCAATCATTTCAATCATTATGCATCATTTCCATGGTAACATTTCCCCCCCGCAGTTCTACAAAATATGTGCAAGACAGAGCCAAATGTTTAATGTCATGATAGTTACCATAAATTTGACCTGAGCTTGAGTGCTATTTGTCATTGAAAAAAGAGACATGCCTTTGCAGTGGAGAAACGGGATTTAAAACAACTGCTAATCTGGCAAAGAAATTCCTTTCCCCCCACCATTCACTATGCCTAGTGTAAGGCCAGGGTTTTTCATGCATAGAGAATTATGATGTGGCTGTCTCTGCCAACTTTTGATTGTCGATAAAACTCAGGCAAGCAGTAATGCCCAAGCATCAGTGAATAGCGTCTATTAGGTCTTTTAGTTCATATTTGGACAAATACAGGTATTTTTCTACAAATTCTACAAGAGAAAAATTGTGTAGTATATTAGACGTGTGCAGCTCTTAAAGGGACAGAGACATGCCGCTGCTTGTCATTAAAGGAATAGTTCGCTCAAAAATTATAACCGTGTTATTACTTAATCCCTTGCATGTTGTCTCAAACCTGTATTAATTTCTCTCTTGTGCTAAACACAAAATAAGATATTTTGAGCAACCATACAGTAGCTGGTCCTCATTAAATTTAATACAATGTTCAACTGAAAAAAGAAACTCATTCAGATTAAAACGAGCTGAGAGAGAGTAAATGATGGATGTAGTGTAGAAGTATAGTGTACCTTTTTGTACCTAGTACCTTTCAGTACTGCTGAATACACCTACTTTTCCTGAGAAATAAAGCACTGTTTGTTTTATTAATTTTTTGTTTATTAGTATCTTTTCTATTAACAAAGATAAAAATTTTGTCTCATTTTGGCCTGAATATCTGCCCTTCGTTATTTTATACTTTGTTACTTTGTTTTTAATTAAAAAAAAAGGCTAATTAGTTTGTACTTCTCAAACAACACGCAACAAGTAAAATCAATGACAAAGAATCACCGTAAGATGATATATTTGCCATATTGCCCACCCCTAGCTCTGTAATTTGCAAAAAATTTGGTCTTAAAAACCAACTTGAAAAAGAATCATGATAAAAATCGTGAACCGTGATTTCCCCAGAAAAAAATCGTGACATGATATTTTTTCCATATCGCCCACCCCTAAGCTGGAGACATGAGGTTTTGTTTACTACACACATACTGTCACTTGCGAGATTCAGTGTCTGTCAGCTCACTAACTAAGGACATAAATACTTTAAGAATTTGTATTTCATATAGCACATTTTTTGTCATTATATTTGTTTGCTTTTTTTGTATTGAAGTTCAGTACTGTTTTACGTGAATGTTTTTTTTTTTTTCCAGTATCCATTTTTAAAACTGTTGGTTAGCTAATAGGTTATCAGAAATTGCAGTCCAACCTAGTTATTGGTATATGTAAAATTCTATATCGGTCGATAATTTTGTTTCCACTTGTTTACAGAGTCAGAGAAACACAGTCGTAAGACAGCCCTGCTGGAAAGGCTCCACAGCAAACACAACTCTTCTCGGTCCTGGCAGGAGACCAGCAAAGTTGTGCGGCAAGCTATGGTAAGCCCATTTGATGAGAAGATCTTTCTAAAGAGCATAGCATATATCTCTTAATAGTTTTTGTTTGTTTTCTTTTTCATTATTATTTATTTATTTTATATTGACTGTTCAGGAGAAGCGTGGGGTCAGTAATACAGCCGGACACCAACTGCTGCTCAACTCTTTAGAGACACTGCAAAGGGCACTTAAAGGTGAATTTAATCAGTACATTTGATTCTAAGATATAGTGCTTTAATTAGCATTTCAAAGGGGACATAACACACAGTTTCACCCAATCTCGTGTTATTCTTGAGTACCTATAGTAGTATTGCATCCTTCATATCTCCAAATTGTCTGTAGTTTTATCATAATTACAAAAGGAAAGATACAGCTTTACAATTCTTTCAGAAAGCACCCAAGATCCTAAAAAAAAACAACCTTCAAAGAGTCAAATATCAATGGGAAGGTTAATTTCTGTCATTGATCAGAAAGTGTCTGTTCCTATTTATTTATTTATTTTTGAGTCCTTAAAAATGTAATAATTAACATAAAACTGTGTGCAAACTATTAAATATAATCTACAAATCATGCAGTACTGTACCTGTAAACCAAGTGTTTTTAATCAGGCCAATTAGAGACACTAAATTTTATTGTATTATTATTATTTTTTTAAACAGTGGGGGTCATTTATAATGCTTACAATTATAACATGTGCAAATTCAAACACATCATATCTTTAATTTGCACATAACTGCAGGTTCTTGTCTTTTATACAAGAAGGTTTAGAGAAAATATTAAAAACACAATCATGTTTTTTTTTAATGTAAAAATCTTGAGGTAAAAGTTTACCTCAGAGAACAGAGAAAATAAAAAACAAATACACGCCATGTCCCCATTAATACACATTGTGCTGCTTTGATTTATTAAAATATTTTCTGGTAATATTCATTATATTTTATTCTGCTGGGCCGTTAAATGCTTGAATCGGATTGACTGATGAACATTGTAAGGTTTTAAATTATTTAAGGAAACGCATGGCGAATGTAGAATATAGAAGCAGAGTTATTACTCCTTACATGTATTAGTCCTTATGTATTATTTTCTGACCAAATTATTCCTCAATTATTCCTTATAATTTGAATGTCCCTTGAATGTCTGAATCTTTTTTTTTTTTTTTTCTTTTTCATTGCATTCCTCGTCATCAGTATCTTCGTTGCCATCAATGACGGATCGCCTGGAGTCCATTGCTCGGCAGAACATGTGAGATATATATATATATAGGAGGACTCTTTAGGAAAATTCAGTACTTACTCAATGCATGCTTTGGAGCCTTGGTGTTATACATCTTATAACTAACATGCTTTTTTGTTTTACTTGATCTAACTTTACTTCAAAACATCCAAATTAATATTTAATAAGCTAAATGGTATGTTTGGCCTTTCCCTTTTTGTGGTGCTATGTGCCTACAGGTTGGGATCTCACCTGAGCCCCTCGCGCACTGAGTGTTACATCACGTCAGATATGTTCTATGTTGAGGTGCATTTGGATAAAGCAGGAAAGCTTGTGGATGTAAAAGTGGCACACCATGGTGAAAACCCTGTGGTGAGAGGAGGACTTATGTGGTTATTTTGGATAGTGTAATTTAATGTCTTTTGCCCAGTGAACTTACTTTTTTGTCTCATTGTCATGTAGACTTGTCCTGAGCTGATTCAACATTTAAGGTAAGTTAAGGGAAAGTAGATCTGCAATGTGGAATATGTTGAGGCATATTTAGCTTACTTCAGTTTAGGGCCTCGAAAAATGTTTGAGGATCTGTAATTTATGTCAAATAAACTTCACATAAAAATGTGAAACAAATATACCAAATATATCAACATTATTAAAATAGGTTTTACGTGCATTTACAGATTATGGATAATAAACAACCATTTTTTATGGTAGCAAAGTCACTGGACAAGTCATGTAGCTAACATTTTTTTAACATTTAACATTTTTTTTCTTTTTTTATCTAACAGGAACAAAAATTTTGATGAGTTTTCCAAACACCTAAAGGGTCTGGTCAATCTTTACAAGCTCCCTGGAGACAAGTGCGGTTTCTCTTTTTGTATCATTTATCATCTTTCGGTTCCTTGTATTATTTACATTTTTTTTTTTTCTTTCCCCGTCAAATTTTGTTCCACAGCAAATTGAAGACAAAGATGTACCTAGCACTTCAGTCTCTGGAGTTAGACCTCACCAAGATGATGCATATGTTCCGGTACACATTTTTTCTCTTTGCAAGAAAAAAATCCCAATAAATATTTATTAAAGAATTAACATCAGAATCATAAAGAGCTTTATTGCCAAGAATGTTTGCACATACAATTAATTTGTTTTAGTGTCACAGATTCCAGTACTCAGAAACAACAACACTCATAACAAAAAGTAGGGGCCCACCTTACATTAGGTGGCCTTAACTACTTGCAGTTAAATTAATCAGTTAATTTATTTCTTAATAATAGGCAGGGCCCTAGAGTGTGACCTAATTTCTCAGTGGTGCGACAAAAATAAATCTGAGGTTGCACTGGTGCGGCCAGCCATTTGAGGGGGAAAAAAAATCTCCCTGTGGTGCAACAACAGACATACATTAAGGCTGGGACAGACAGCAGAATAGGGTCTATTGTATTTTGTCACATTGCCTCGCGCCACACTGCTCACGTCCAGCATAGACTCTGTGAGAGCGAGGTGAGTAGACTAGGCTTGTCAGATAAGAAGTGAGAGAAGATGAAAAGAATAAAATCCTAATCCAAAATCATTTAGTCACCAACACTTTTTCAGACAAGATTGTTACAACTGTGTCTACATCTGACTCGTGTGGAGCAACAAAATACAGTCAAGCCTATTCTGCTGTCAATACTGGATGCGGTGTGGCGCAACAAATTCTAGACAGAAAACGAATGCTATAAAGATGTATTGACGCAATTTTTGCAACAACTGTCACGTTCGGTTAGTTAGTTAATCATTTAAGTAAGTATTGCCTTTATGAAAACTTTTATTAGGCGCACCAGTGCAACAAGTTAGCCCTAACAAGTCATAATTTCTTTGGTTTGAGAATTTGAAACTTTACAGAACTTACAGAACAGCACCAAGAGCTTATAACACAGGAGAAATCTCAATAAGATGACATTGTAGTTCATTGCAATCTCACAAAGCTCTATTATAACACAATTAATATATGTCTAAGGAATAATTCTTAATGTCTACAATTCATTAGTTATATTGAGAGGGTTCATGTTCAAGCAAATTTTAGTACTGAACATCTGACCATTATGTTCCAGAAATCAACAGTGCTCTGTGCAGAAAACACAAGACATTTTTATATGCTTTTGCGCAATAGATGATGAAATATGTGTTTAAATATTTTTTTTTTGCGGGAATTCCATGAATCATTTTATTCTCCTGCATCCCGCACACAAACCCCGCAGCAGCACTTGCCCATCTTGTCATGCACCACACTCTGTTGCGGTGGGTCTTGCAGGAGTGCAGGTCTGTTATTCACTGGCACTGTCCTACAACAGTGCTACAACCTATTTAAAGTTTGTGTTATATAAAACACTGCATTTTTTCAGCAATGTAACAAGGCAGTAATGTACAGATACTTCGGCTTGTAACTATACTCTAATCACTATTTTTAAATTTATAACACGTTCCATTACTCCATTACAACATACAACAAAAATTAACAAAATTAAAGTAACGTGTTACAAAGAAATGCGGTGCTAATTTGTTATATATATAAATATAATTAATATGTAAGCACATCCTATATTTTTGCGCACATGTGCATGCATAGTATTTAAATATACGTCACAAATATACACAGCGCACACACGTATATTATGAAAGTCAAAAACTCCTTGTATTCACGTGTGCTTTATACAGATAAAATGAGCCTAGAAAGAGACTAAACTAAGAATAAAACTAAAAAATTATTAAATGCCCATGAGAAGGATGCCATTAATCCAATACTAGAAATATAAAAGTTAGGGAATGACCATTGGGCAGCAAAATGCTCATTGGGTCGGCAGAGCCAGAAAAAGTATGTGGAGAAGACTGCAAAAGAATTAAACATTTAATGTCAAGAATTAGGTGAGAAACCGTCAGGAACCATTTAGTGTCCAGCGCCATCATTTTCCATATTCCTCTTGATTTAGAGGTCAGCAAGCAGTCAGTTTGTGCTGTTTTTTCTGTACTGCAATCATTCAGAATGTTTTCACACAAGTCACCAGTTCTGTATCTGTTAACACTCAGTTTCATCTTGTATATCAGCAAAGAAAAAAATGTATATTTAAAAAAAATAATTTTAAATTATAATTTTGAAAGGGTATAATTACTCAATCAATTTCTACCATAGGATAGCTACTAATGCCAACTCTGTGACGACAATTCTTCACGGCACTGTGGGTCTGTTGACGGCGAGGAGCGGCGGCCATCTAGTATCTCTACAGTGTTATGTTTCTCCAAATGACATCTTTGAGGAGGGAACAGGAGCCCAACTGAACTATACTGATGTCAATAGTAAGAAAATAGTGTCTACAAATAGTTGAACTGAGTATTTACTTACCTTTTTTTTTTTATATATATATATATATATATATAATTAAAGGACATTGATTAATATCTTCGCTTCTGTTCTGCAGTTCCCCGTACTTTAGGTGTGAGTGTGTCGGTGACTGTTGAGGGTACCACGTCGGTTTACAAGCTACCCATCGCTCCTCTTATCACAGGATCTCATCCAGTGGACAACAAAGGGTCAGATTTACAAAGAATTAAAGTTCAAGTAACAGTGTCATTTTGTGTAATTTCTTACCAAAATTTTCTTGACTGGGGCATATGGGGTTTGTGCATTTTTATATTAAGTCATATTATATAGTATTGTATGGAGAGTATTTACTGGTTGTTTCACTTGTCTTGTTAATGTTTTAACAGTTTGTCTAAATTTAATTTTTTATTCAAAATGTTTCCCCCCCCTTTAGGACTCCATCATTTTCTTCTGTAACAAACTCGAACTGTGTAGATTTACCAGCATGTTTCTTCCTGAAGATGAATCACTTGATGCCATTCTCTTTATCATATATTAAAAAGATGAGCAGTACTACAGGTATGTGTATATAATCCTGTTTGAAACCCCTGGTTGTAGAATTGATCTGTAGAAAGATGTTTTGGAACTAAGTTTGAATGACATTACTTGACTACTACATTAAAGTGCTCATTATTAGTTTTTATACTTCTGCTATTAAAGGGATATTTCACCCAAAAAAGAAAATTCTGCCATTGATAACTCACCCTCATGTTGTTCCACATCGACAAGACCTGTGTTAAAAGGTTATTCCACCCAAAAATTATAATTTGTTCATGAATCGGTTAACTCCATATTGTTCCAAACCAGTAAAAGCTTTGTTCGTCTTCGGAACACAATTTGAGATTTTTCGATGAAAACCTGGAGGCTTGTGAATGTCCCATTGACTGCCAAACAATGGCCACTGTCAAGGTGCAGAAAAGTATGAAAGACATCGTCCAAATTATCAGTCTGCCATCAGTGGTTCACCTGTATGAAGCTATATTATAAAGCTACGGGATACTTTTTGTATGAAAAGAAAAGAAAAATAACGTATAGGTTACTTGCGTAACCACTGTTCCCTGAGACATGGAACGAGTACTGCGTCTGCTAAGACGCATGGGGA
>JAUYWG010000006.1:1033445-1054319 GCA_034779775.1 Enteromius afrohamiltoni
GCTTCCAGCCCCATGCTTCACTGTAGGTATGGTATTATTGGGATGATACTCATCATTCTTCTTCCTCCAAACACGGCAAGTGAAGTTAAGACCAAAAAGTTCTACTTTGGTCTCATCTGACCACACGACTTTCTCTCACAACTCATCATCCAGATGGTCCCTGGCAAACTTCAGACATTTGGAATTCGGACATACTACATCTGTCATATTGACGTTGTCATGTGTCATGCATCGTCACAGCAGCGTTACAATTTAAACTTTCATTACGTCATCCGTTTACTTCGATTGTGTTAACCAAGTGTAATTTAATCACAATAAACAACGTTTTTTTCCTGAGGCACTTACACTTGAAATGAGCCATGTCTCAACTTTCTACCATTTTTCAAATATGACTCCTCCTCTCCCAGAGCCTCTTGGGATAGGAAAGTGTCCATGGTATGCCTACTATAGAATTCGGCCGGAAGCAGTAGGTCATCCGGGTAATTCTCGCCTACTGAATTACGAGTACAATGAATTTGGACATACAACTCGCCTCGCATACTGTTTTTGGTGTACTACATAGTAGGGAAGTAAGAGATTTTGGACACAGTGACAGTAATGCAAAAATCATTGTGATAAAACGTGAATTAATTAATAGAGGCTTTGAGGCAGAGGATTTTGCCTTGATAATTTTTTTAGAAACATATGCTTCACCACATTTGGAGAGATTGAGAAGCTGTGCAAGAACATACCCCGCAATGTGATATAAGTTGTACCCCTGGAGCGCAAGAGCCACCCATAGTTGCCCCATTCACATACTATGGGGAGGGATGGCCCATTGAAAAGCCCATTGATATTTTTTTTTTCTATAATGGTAATTTACATAGGAATTTTGCATTGAAAATAACTCAGGTTTAAAGTGTCATAGAGACACTTCCTAGCCACGCCCTAGCAACCACTGCCAAGCACCCTGGCAATCAAAACCCAAACAAACATTTCGGCAAATCTGAACATCACAAACAAATTGAGGTTGATTTGTATCGTTTCAAATCAAATCGCAACCGATTTTTTTTTTTGCCACAGCAACGTTTTGCCACAGCAAACACCTCTTACATTTTTCTTCAGGAAATTTACTATCTAGTTATTTTTATTATTATATAATAAAATTATTTATACTATTATTATTACAGGCAACGATCACATTTAAAAAAAAAATCTAAATATGAACTGATGTTTTTTTCTAATCGAACTGCTTTGCGAATTATAATAATACAGATGGACGCAGGAACGCAGGGAGCTCTTGCTTTCATTTAAACAGGGCCCGACCTAGCCTTGAGAGACTCAAGCTGGCAGTAAGGCAGGAAAAACCAGATCCAAGCGGAAGTCAGCACCGGATAAACATAGACGTCAACAATTATCAGTCAGGGGGACAGGCAGGAGGACAGTGTTGAGACGTGCAGAATCAGAACAGGCAAAAACTTTAAAACAAACTGAGCTGAATAAACATGGAAAATACTGACTTTTTCACGTAACAGTTATACCTTATAAATAGTACACAGTAATACTTTTTTTTAAGGGTTGTCCCCAGTAAGGATTTACATAGTCAAATCAACATTTAAGAATCTTGCTGAATCAACTGATAGTCGAATCATGTTTGTGTGAGGGGACAAGAGTCAAGCCAGACATTCAATATGATATAAATATAAAATGGACGCCTCACAGATACAAAAATTATGTTTTGATAGGCTAGTTAACATTAAACATTAACTTTAAACCTTGAAAACGTTTTTTTTTTACAATTGTGCTCTCATTATAGTGTTATGAATATTATAAATTATTACTGTTTTTAGGGATGTTCATTTTTACCATTTAACCGCTAACCGACCAAAATGAATTTTGATCGATTAATACAATCAGTTAAACGGTTTAAAAACTCATTTTATTTATTTAAAATGCACCAATCATGCCTATATAAAAATGTGTTTTTCACATTTTGGAGCTGCGCATGTTGAAGAAAGCCATGAAGCATTTGATTGAGCAAGTTTTTAATCAGTGGGGTTTAACTAATAAATAGTTAATCTGCAATGAGTGGTTCAATTTGAATGTTTTCAAAATGAATTTGAAAAAAAAAAAGAGAATCATTTTTGTACACGAGGAAAACAAAAATAACAATGTTATTCAACAGTTTGTCTCCTCTGTGTCTCTCCGCATAATCCTAGCATAATTTTAAAGAATATCAACCAGACTTAAACTACGTAACATTTAGATATCCCTCTGTCTGAGTTTGAGACTTGTTAAAGATTTAGATCCCTGCTGCCAAGATGCTCCTACTCCTACAATACTTTGTTTTCACTTTCTTATTTACAGCATTTTCTAAACAGGCTGTAGCCTATATTAACTTATTGGGAGAAAACCAGTAGTTCTTTGTGATAACCAAAATAGCATGATTATAACATCCTGTAATTATTTGACTCTGAGATTCATAGTCAAATCAGGCTCCTCATATGGAAGCATTGAATCTTTAGCATTTTTGAAGTAACTCCTATTAAAGACAATTAATAGACAGTAATAAAATAAGACCAGACTAATAACATGCATTGGTATAAAGATACAAAATAAATAAACAGTACTTTTCATTTTTCAGGCATGTCTCACAGTAGGTAAGAAATACTACAGAAATTGAAAAACCAAATGTAAAATTATACTGCTTAGGCTTCACTACATAAATTTGATATAAATTCACATTTTAAGCAACAAAAGTAATAGTCTCTTTTTTATTATTATTTTGCTGTTTTATTAACATTAAGAAACAGATAGCATAAAGTTAGTTTCGCTACTCTAACATTATGACCTAATGCATTATTGGATTTATACTAACACAGAGTTCTTGTCTAACTATGTTCACTTAAGACATATTATCAAGATTTATAAAGATACCCAATGAGCCAGACAAATAGTTTGACATAATTTTATGTATTTTTAAGTGCAAGAGAACACAATTCAATATTTGTACATTGTCTAAGAGGCAGCTTATAAGAATGAGCATGAGTACCAGTCTTTTTCCTTGTCATCTATTGCTTGAATCCTCTAATGTTTAAATCAGCAAATGAGAAACTTTTTTTCACCTCAGCAAGTCTGTCAACAATCCTGTATGTCTCATACAAACTTTAATATTTTAGCTTATGGATATGCAAAATTGCAAACTTTCAAAAGTGAGCTATAATAATTTAGAAATATATAGTTATTAACAGTCAATGTGTTGTTATACTATTAGCAGTTTGGCTCTGCACAATGCACTTCAGCCTCTAAACATAAGAGCCGGTGATACAAAACAGTGTCAAACCCCATGCTTGAGCATGTGTAAATATTTACTGTGGCAAACTTACTAACTATCATTACTGTCACTGTCCAGGAAATTTAGAACTGAAACATAGAGCAGACAGAGATGGAAAGAATTGTCAGGTCCCTGTTAAACAATGTTCTTTACTGCAAAAGGAAAGGTTTACCTTTGACCTTTCTTAAGTGTGAGTGATGTCTTGTCTTCAGGACTGCAACAAACAATCTTGTCCTGAAGAATCTTGTGGATTCTCCCACATATGCATGCCTTGACATGTTTAAATACTCTAGATAAAGTCTAAAACAGTGGTTTTCAAGTGGGCCACGCCTTCCATGTGGGTGACTATGGTATTCCAGGAAGGACATCAATTATTAATAATAAAAATAATAATCTTATTTATAAGAAATTATAAATGTATTATTATTATAAATAAATTATAAATAAATTATAAATTAATTATAAGTACGTTTTGGAGATGATTTATTGCTAAAGCACAATACACTGTCAGTAGTATACTACAATCCTGTTTAAAGACTAATCTTAAGTAACTAGTTGGTAGATGACTGATTGACCATACAGCCCAGTGCCCAACCCTAATGTCAAAGACTAGTGTTTTACCCTCAGAGATCCACAGCTTATGAACATCAGAGTCATGCTGATAAGACTGCAATTAGGCAATGCAGGATATGCTGTTATGTTTTTTTTTTCTTTTTGATGTTTTCTGCAACTCAAATACACTTTGTGTATTTATATATATTATTATATTTTTCCACACCATTAAAAAAAGGCATTTTCTGTGGTACAAGTGGTGCTGGGTTCAGTGTAATTCACTCATCTTTGTGCATATTTAAGTTATGGATGTATTTGCAGAAGTTCCCAGCTGTGTTGAAAAAGCAGTACTGTATGTGGAAAGACCACAGCATGTTTACTTGTGCACAAAAATTCATTACATTTCTTCCTTCACTAAACTGCTTCTTTTTCATGGCTAATTTCCTATTCTCTCTCTCTACTGGGCTATTCTTAAGAGTCTCCGATTTTCAACTTTTTATTAAATCAGTTTTGGAACACTCCTTAGAGCATTGTGTATTATTGATTAAGAACTGTTTTAAAACTAGGCCTGTTTTTCCTGCTCTTATAGGCTGTCACAATTCATTACAGCATCTGTGTGCTTATCCGTTAGAAAATAATCTGACACAGATATGTTTGCAATAGCTCAGTAACACAGAGGCAGTATTCCATAATGATTTCAAAGCCACTTTGAGTTTGTGCTTATTTTTTTCTATGCCTGACTTATCAGGCATTGTAGCGAACAGGACAGTACCCTATATGGTCAGGTTGGTCAGCCAGTGTCTTCCTTTGTAGTATGTGATTACAGCCTCTCTGGGTGGGTGTTCTTGTGGTTTATACTGTAGTTTTAGAGGAAAAAGTTTCAGGTTAGCACTGTTTGTGCTGCATGAGTTTGTCTTTCCCTGTAAGTAAACCCAACTTTGTGGAAAAACATTGGGGGAAAGGAAGGACTTTCTGACATTCTGGCAGTGGGAGCCGTAACAGATGGTCTTATCCAAAGCAACTACTAGGTTATAGCTATCAGTGTTTTATAAGGATGCACGATCATCATCGGCTAATACGTTAAATACGTGCGTTTTGTCAGTAAATTCAGTTCTGTAATCAGCTGTAAATTCCATCAGGTTTGTGATTTCACATTGAACCGTATATACTACACACGGCGATTGTTCATGCGTAAATCCACACTGATAATGAACGGTTTTGTGAAGCTCGTCTTAATTCAGTTTTTTTTTTTTTTTTGACAGTACATTGAAGCATTAAACAAATAAATAAACTAAACTAAATAAATAAACTATATATCACTCCAGAAAGATGCAGTGTTAACCCTAACATTTTATTTTAAGATTAACAGAACAAACTGAGACGGACTAAATCCAGAAGAACTTTGGCAAAGTCTCCAAGATGCTTCAAAAAACTTGAAAGCTACCTAAAACACTATGAGCAAGTGTACCTCGGAACAGAAGCTGTTTTACCAAAAGCTGTAATATCAAATATTTTTTTAAATAAAGTTAATAGAAGTTCTTCTGGATTTCGTCTGTCACAGTTTCTTCTGTTACTTCATGTCATTCCAGACAGACTGGATGATGATCAGATCTCTGTGTGCAGACAATCTCACTGCGTTATTAAAATTAATGACAAAATGACAATAATGTTTGGAAATGCTAACTGATATTTCCAACTGACACGCTCCAGCCAAAAAAAGAAATCACTTAAAACCATTTTATGTTGGTGAAAATACTAGTGGCCTAAGACTTATGCACTGTACGTTATATGTGTTATAATAAATGTATTAATAGAGTTATTATTATTATTGTTACATCTTTATTTGTCTTAAATGCTCTTGAAGAGAGTTTCTTAGTTTTGAATCTAGTAACTGAACGTAACACGCAATTTGAATACTGAATGGAGAATGACAGACAACCGCTGCAGAGTTTATGTGAACTTGAATTAAATGACGTAATATTCATCTGTACCTCACATTACACTATTGGGACAGTTTTGGAAAACCTGAAATATAGTACAACTTTATGGTAGTTTGTAGTGTTTGTGTGCTTATTCGTGGGGCTTAACAATAACACAGAATAGTATATGCACAAGATCACATTTAGATTGGTCTCACCTCACCAAATGTATCAGACCCAATACCAATCGTAAGTATCAGATCGATGCATCTCTAGTTCAAAACGCATTAAGAAATATAATGCTACTGTGTGTTGCTCTGAGACGAACAGTTCTGCTTTGTCTTCATATTCTCTTCATAAAGCAGAGAACGTTGTGTGTAAAATTACACAATGGATAATGTCTTAATGTCTTGAACTGTTCAAGATCAATTTCACATTTGCACTCTTGTGATATTGCACTTAGCTTATCCACCTTTTTCTTCAATGCAGAATTAAGCCTATGGGTGAGGCTTCCAGTTCAGTTTAGACACTAACCGGTAACAATGTTTGCAATGCAAACCAGCATGTTCATAAGATGAGATCAGAATCTATCCATACATCCATCCATCCATCAATCATCTTCCGCTTATCCGGGACCGGGTCGCGGAGGCAGCAGTCTAAGCAGGGACACCCAGACTTCCCTCTCCCCAGACACTTCCTCCAGCTCTTCCGGGGAACACTGAGGCATTCCCAGGCCAGCCGAGAGACATAGTCCCTCCAACGTGTCCTAGGTCGTCCCCAGGGCCTCCTCCCGGTGGGACATGCCCGGAAAACCTCCCCAGGGAGGCGTCCAGGAGGCATCCGGAACAGATGCCCGAACCACCTCAGCTGGCCTCTCTCGATGTGGAGGAGCAGCGGATCTACTCTTGAGCTCTTATCTCGTACTCCTCACCCTATCTCTAATGGAGCGTCTAGCCACCCTGCGGAGGAAACCCATTTCGGCCGCCTGTATCCAGAATCTCGTTCTTTTGGTCATAACCCAAAGCTCATGACCATAGGTGAGAGTAGGAACGTAGATCGAACTGTAAAACAAGAGCTTCGCCTTGCAGCTCTGCTCCTTCTTCACCACGACAGACCGGTATATCGACCCCATTACTGCAGAAGCTGCACCGACCCATCTGTCGATCTCCAGCTCCATCTTTCCCTCACTCCTGAACAAGACCCCAAGGTAAACCCCTCCACCTGGGGCAGGAACTCCCCACCAACCTGAAAGTGACAGGCCACCCTTTTCCGATTGAGAACCATGGCCTTAGATTTTGGAGGGGCTGATTCTCATCTTAGCCGCTTCACACTCAGCTGCAAACCGCCCCAGTTTCTCTTATGTTTTTTATGTTTAATTTCGTTTACCATGATCTGATTGCTGTAAAAACAGTGTTGCCCGCTGGATGTGCGCTGCTGGTTCAGCCATCATATGGTAGATTATCCAAGTAAAGTGTTTATTCAACAGAAGTAGGTCCATTTCTTTGTTGGAAACATTTTGATGACTAATTATAATTGTTCTCATTTGTGAGCATAAATGTTTTCCTTGGCCATGAAGGAGAATCATAGATTGTGGGTCACATTCAACAGACAAACACAAGCACACTGTATGTTTATATTTATTTAAAAAATATATGAAAAAATATATATACTGCAATTTACACTGTCCAGTTTTCTCTCAGAACAATGATCGGAGTAACTTGCAATTCTCAATGTATAAAAATTTCAAAAGGGTTTATCTTGAATTTTAAGGACATTCTAGAGGCGGAGAAAGATAATTTAAGTCTAGATAAGAGCATTTTGAGAGAAGTTTAGACTGTGAGTGACATTTTAATTAATTAATGTTTAAATAAATCTTGTAGGAAACTTTGATTATATTAACTTAAATTATTTCAACAACAAATAGAAATTGTATAATTTAGAAGTATATGTTTGCATATAATACAATTTTAATACACTTACCCCCAGTTTCACAGACAAAGCTTAAGTTAGTCCCAGACTAAATTGCATGTTTGAGCTGTCTCAGATAAAAATATCTTGCTCTGCCAGATCTTAAAACATGTCAGTGTCATTGTTCTGTGTTAAGATGCACACCTGTAATATTTTCTTATAAGGCATTTTTGTAAAAGTTGCTTAAATATCTTAAACAAACTAATGCCTAGTCCTGGCTTAAGCTAAGCCCTGTTTGTGAAACCCGGGCCTTAATAATTTAATACACTTTTTAATTTGAGTATTGATTTTTATAGTTAAAAATAAATAGTAATTGAATTTAAGTTTGGGCTATATTGGTAATGGTAACCTAATTGTAATGTTAAAGTACTCCCTATAGTTTAGAGCTGGAGCTGAGGTAAAAAAAAAAAAAAGCAATTATTCAGTGTGAATTTAAATTAATTCTACTTTAATTTATCTAGTAAATATTCCTTTAAAAAAAAAAATTAGCAGTAAGAGTGTTATTAATAGTAATGTCTTTGCATTAAGTAATATATTTCTGTCATGATATCTTCAAGTTAAACCAAACCTTAATTTTGACAGATTGCTTTGAAGTCCTTCTGTTTCGGAGTTTCTGTTTGTACTGTATCTACCTTAATTTTCTAGTGTGAACGTGGATTGTACATTTTTATGGTTCTGGCATCCGGTCTCATCCATGCCCAGCTATTTTTTGTTGTCCAAAATAGCTTGCTTTAGTTCCTGATATTGGAAATTGATGTATTTTTACCATATTAAATGTATATTTAATGTAATTTGTAGTGCAGTTTTACTGTTAAGTGCATGTTGTCATTCAATATATTATGAGCATCTCATCAGTAAAGCTGCTTTTTTGATAGGCGGTAAATCTCCATCAGCTGTTTTCAAAAGTAACGCCAGTTTATACACAGAGCCTGATCACTAGATCACTGACAAGCTACGCGTTGAGTTTTGCGGGTGATTCAATGGCTCAGCTTCTCAATGATCTACGGCTCTGTTCATGGAGATTTACCGCTAATCAAAGAATCGGCTTTACTGAAGAAATTTGCGCATAATATATCATTTGATATTTATTGCCTAGCCCTAGCAGCTAATGAACCATTGGTAGTCTCAATCATACAGTAGGCTTATACTGCATTCATGCCATGTCATAATTACTATGATTTCGAGATGAGCTGTTTATACCCTTCGACTCTAACTTGGAACTATCGTACAATCAATACATAAACATAGCGCCTAATGATTCTGAGGTGTCAGGTAGTACAAGTTGTAGCTTTTAGAAAACTCCAAACTCTTATGTCAAACTCAAATAGAATTCTACAAAGAGGTAAATTATTTAAACAAATTAGTATCTCGTAATCACGGTAATTGCGATATGGCATGAACATATCCTTACTTCCATTTCCATTTCCATGTTAAAGAATGGAAATGTAAATGGAAGTAAGGATACGTTCAGAAATGGTATGACAGTAGTTTCTTCTTAAAAGAAACTGTAAAATATGTGTGCCCTACTTTTGGGGCACACATATTGGTGCAGACTGGATTCTGTTATCCTGTCTGCACTGTGGAAATAATATGGCCCTAGTTATAACTACTGTACACTGTAAGTGACAATACAATTTGTAATAAAAGAGCTTCAAAATCAATCTGTTTCTCACACAAAACTTTCATGACTTCAGTAAACTTGAAGACTATTTTCTTTCATTTGCTGCATTTGTTGTCCTTTTTAGAGCTTGTGTACCCCATGTCCCATACTGCATTTATCAGTCTGGTTTTCAATACTACAGAGTAAAGAACATCATACAGGTTTGGAACAGGAACAATGTTATTCTTATTTCACCGTGCAGCACAGAATAAGTATTTTTCCATGCTGGTGGTCCAGTATATCAGAGGAAGTTGTTCTCTGTTGTGAAGCGGAAGAGAAAATGTTGCCTGTGGTTTTGAAAGTGGCCTAGTGCTCCTCCCTGCCTTTTTATTCACCATAAAATGATGAGCAAGGATTACTGTTAGTGTCATTTCAAATAGTTTTTTTATGCAATGATATAAATGTTCCCAAATATTATGTAAAATGTAGGTCTAATGGCTGTATTTGGCAGGCATCTGGGTTGCTTCACAATTGCAGGATATTACAAGGGAAGTTGCTTTTCAGGCAGTACACACTTCCTTTGTGATTTCAGGCATCAAATATCACACAAAATCTAAATAAGTTCTTTAGCGCTATATTATTTGGCAAGAAGTCTGATGTGATGTGAGTGACTATTTTTAATTATCAATAAACCTTATTTTGATATTTAATAAATAGTTGTTTTCACCACTGACTGTTTGAAGAACCCATAGTGTGTATTTCCAGAAAGTTGTTTCAGCCTTTATTGTATGCTTTCAGCCTCATTAATGTATGCACGATTACCTAATGTGTGGAGTGAGACATATTTGCACCTTTGTTTTATTAAATAAAAACCTAAGCAGGAACGAGGACATTTTCATTTCTGAATGTTTCAGTATGTTT
Source organism: Enteromius afrohamiltoni (assembly GCA_034779775.1). Lineage (NCBI taxonomy): Eukaryota > Metazoa > Chordata > Actinopteri > Cypriniformes > Cyprinidae > Enteromius > Enteromius afrohamiltoni. The sequence goes on from JAUYWG010000006.1 coordinate 1,043,719, forward strand.
GCATAGTAAATCGAGCTCTAATGATGTGTTTGCAGATTCCTCATATCAAAAAATGTTCTAGCAATAATTATGTGTAAAGAAAAAAAAAAGCATGTTTTCCGAAACAAGCGAGTGCTCTATTTTAGCATTCCCTTTATAGGTAATAGCAAGGAGCACAGCGGACCCCTAGTTGACTTGTGATTACGTACGCATCTAATCATAGAGTCAGTGTAAGCTGTTTTGCCTCTCATAGGGCTTACTCCCTAGGAACATTTTTGCATTACAGGTTCAGTTGATCATGTTTTCAAATGTAAATTTTTACCACACATCTAACAAGTGGACTTGGTGCTCTGATAAGGTGGTCTTTGTCTGCATCCAATGAACTATTTTACTTTTAATTTGATCAAAATATAAATACAGCATGGACCAATGTATCTAAACAAACTAAAAACAGGATATGATATCACTGGATGTGACCCTAAAAAGGACAGAATGGTCAAGCATGCCTGATTTAGGAGCTATAGTATATTGCCCATTACAGGTCAGTACAGGCATTGGAATGGCTGTCAACTTGCAACAGGTTTGCTGCACAGAAATTCCTGCTACTATTTTGGCTCCTTTCTATATTTTATATATGAGTTATAAGCTGTGAAAATAGCACCACATGTACTTGCATACAACAGGACACACACATAACCTAAAAAAACCAAGAAGTACAAGTTTAAACGCTGCAATAAAAATGTTAATATTTTTGTTATAATCGTATTAATGGCAGCTCTCAATGTCATTCAGCACCCTCCTCCAATCTGCCTTTCCCTTTGTCCCATCATCATTTAATTCATTGTTTTTGAAGATTTTTTTTAATGTTGTTTGCATTTTCTCTTGCATACAAACTCATTATTTTCCTTACAGTTATCGTTACCCTAATTCATCCAGATTGTTTCTGTCGTCTTCTCCTTCTGAGCCTTGCTCTGTTTGGAAACTATTAAACGTGAGGTCCCAGATGCAGTCCATTAACCCCTGCCCCCCACAGATGGAATCCGGGAGGACCATGCTAACCAGTGTTGCCAAGTCTGCTGTTTTCCAGCAGAATTGAGCTACTTTAACACTTTTGCCGTAGGTTGTTTTTAATGTCGTTGAAGCGACCCCAATAATGTAATATTCAGCCACTGGAATGTGATTTTTACCAGAGGACCCCATGCCTAAAAATGTGTGTTTTACCCTTTGGAATACCTTTATTTTTATTGGGGAAACCCCCTCTATACCTTTTTTGAGCTAGTCTTGAGTAGTAATTGGGCAGGTTTGTAAAAACCTGGCAACCCTGATCAACTTTCCTTTGTGCCCCAAACACCCACTATCACAAACACCGGGCCTCAATTTTTGTCTCCCACACAAACACATTTATGCTTGCAATTGCTTCATGCTGACATGTATAGGCGTGTAGATTTGGTGAATGCATTTAAGATAAAAACAAATCTGTGGTGAAGGAGTCTACTTCATGTGTGTTTTCTATGGGAATGGATTTCTCAGACTGTGACATTTGCAACACCTGGCCTTCTTGCAGCATATTCTGTCCTTTCTCGCAGATGTGATTTATGCGTTCAGTGGTGTACTTTCACCTTATGAAATATCTTAATTGTTTTTTATGGCAATAATTTTGTGTTGGTATGCCTTTACTAAAACAAAACAGCATTACAGTTTGCAATACATATGTTGTCTTACAAGACATGTAAAACATGTTGCCTTAGAGCTGGATTATTACTGTACATCTGTCAGCCTCAAGCAGTATGTGAATTTCTGTTTGACTTGCTGCAATGCAGCTCTGTTACTGCAAAGACGTTCATTATGTTTTCTAAACAATGTCTGATGTGTTTACATTTTTCAATGTGAAGGAAAAAAAGCTATGAAAAATCTGAAACTGAGTGTGAATAAAATTTCAAACCACATATCAATGTAGCTTGAAATAGTTTTGTACACACAACAATAAGTTTGACAGTCTGAACATTGTTAGTCAGCTGTTTTTGAACACAGACATTTGATCTGTGTGAACAACTTCTTAGAAGACAGCAGACAACAGTGCTACTAAAACTTGAAAAAGAGCACTTGTGTGTGTTAACTGCAGTTTGGTGCTAATCTCGCTCTTTTCTCTCTCTATTTCTCTTTCTCTGGGGCTGTTTGGGGTAATATGAGAATCACAGCAAAGTGGGCAGGAGTCCTGTATGTTTTCTTTCAGCAGGATCACTTCTCTTTGCCAAATTCTGGCTAACAAAAAACTGCCATAGAAAGGATTAGAGTGTAGGTGTGTTAGTGATTGTCCCAGTGTTTTTGCATACAGTCTTATAAAAGAGCAGGCAACTCATTTTGTTTGTCTCTTTCAACAGTGGAATGGTATCGGCAGACTCTTTGTCCACTAGGAAGTGAGCAGGACCGCCCACTGTAACCATCAGTAATAGGAGCAGTGGTCTCTTCTGTGTAGTTGCTTAAATCCCAGCTAAAGAACGTGTAACTGTGTGATACTGTAAGATGGATGCTCTGGACTCCTTGCAAGGCTCATCTCTAGACTCCAAAGCTGAACGAATTGCCCGCTACAAGGCAGAGAGAAGGCGGGAGCTGGCCGAACGGTATGCCAACTTGGAGGATAGTTCATCCATGAATACACGGAGGGAAAAACATCAGGAAACCACAGACACCTCTTTGCAGAAGACAGATGTTTCCTCTGTACTGAGCCAGTACAACAAAGATGGCATTGCTCTGAGCAGCCAAGGTGACAGAAGCAATTTGGAGGCAAAAACAGATCCCACACATTTCTCTAACATCTTTGTTGGCCACAGTGACGAGAACAACCAAGTAACATGTTTACACCAACATCACAGGTGAGTTTAAGTCTGTGTAATATCCTACAGTGCTAAATATTGTCCATTTTAAGAGAAACACCCATATCTTGCTGCTCAATAAATACATACTGAGGTCACCCAACCCCCTAGTCCAGGAGATTGAGCAGTGTAGAAGTCCACGCCAGTTTAATTGATCTAAACACATTTAACATGGAAATATGTGGGGTTTCAGAGAGAGGATGGTTACGCAGCGTCAGATTGCAACGTGTTATTAGGTTTATAATGTTATAATGTAAAATGGGATTAATAAATTTTTTTACTTAACTGTAACGGTATAAAAATGCACATTAATTCAATGCAAGTTTATTTGTAGAACGCTATTCATGATACAAATTGTTGCAAAGCATCTTTACGTGGAAATTAAGTTTCTACAACAGTGTTTCTCAGATCTTCCCCTGGAGGTCCAATGCACTACAGAGTTTAGCTTCAACCCTGATAAAACTAACCTACCTTACTAATAGTAATACTGATACCCCTGGTTTCACAGACAAGGCTAAGCTAGAAAATTGCTCAAATTGCATGTTTGAGCTGTCTCAGATAAAAATATCTTGCTCTGACATGTCAGTGTCATTGTTCTGTGTTAAGATGCACACCTGGAATATTTTCTTATATGGCATTTTTGTAAAAGTTGCTTAAATATCTAAATTTAACTAATGCCTAGTCCTGGCTTAAGCTAAGCCCTGTTTGTGAAACCGGGCCATAAGGTAGTAGTGGTAGTGCTTGAGTCATGAATATTGATCAGGTTGTGTGCGTTGGCTTGAAAAGATTTGCTTAAATCAAAACAAGGATTATTAAAGGTGAGCGCCAGCCGGCGCAAGCTCACCTGCTGCTCTATATTCATTACTCGCTCATTCTCACAATTAAATATGATCTTTAACATGCATGTGAAGACGTGAAGATTTTGTTTATTGATACAACTGCATCAAAATTAAAATGTACATGGGCATGTTTTCTGATTATTTTAATTTGTTTGGTACTGCAAAATTTTTTTTGGGTTTATTTTAATATCGCTTTTCATTTTCCCTATCAATTTTGTAAAATTAAAAAAAAAAGTCTAGTTTTATTAATAACTATAATTTTTGTTTCTTTTTTTTATTTTGTCAACTGATTCTAGCTGATTAATTGTTTTTGCAACTTAGTTTAATTTTTGTTTCAAAGTTTAGCAGATATAACAGAACACTGCCAATGCATAGACCAATGATATTTTAATATAAACCTATGACGCAAACCTCTAGCAACACAAAATTTACACATGCTGAGTGTCACAAGCCGCACCTCCGTGGCTCTTTCAGCATGTCACCAGCAGGAACCTTCCCCTGAATATTAAGTTCCGCCCGGACTGCTTTCACCCACTTACCTGGATCTGATTTCTGCTCTAGGTGTCCCTTGTTATCTCCTCTATAAAACCCAGCGTTTGGAATCAGTTCTTTGCGAAGTCTTGTTTGCTATGCATCAATTCCGAGCATTTTCTCCTGCGTTTTCTGCATTACCTGTGTATGACCCTAATCTGTTTTCTCGTTTACGATTCTCGCTGCCTCCCCCGAACTTTGCCTGGACTATGATGCTGATATTGTTTGCCTTTGTTGTTTCTGTCTTTTGTGTACCGACCCTGCCTGATTGTTTCACGATTAAAGCCTTGCAAATGGATCCGACTCCCTCGGACAGTTCCTTACACCTTAAGATCCTTAAGATTGATTGGAACTATTATTTATTTTAATTATTATTTGTAATGTGGTCAAAAACTGCTGTTTCATTTTAGTGTTTCATGTATTTTTCTTTCCGTCCTTCTTTCTTTCTTTTTATGCCTAAGTGCTTTTATTTTTGTTAAATTCAATTCTTAGTACAACATTTTACCATTTAAACATGTATACAAAATTTCTTACATTTAAGCTGGTTTAACAAGCATTTCATAAATATGAGAACATTATTTATTGCGGCTCCTTTAGTGACTTGGTTTGCTTTAGATAAAATAAAATAATTTACAGCAAAGAAACTGTTTTATTTGACACAAACTTACATTTGATCAAAGAAATGCTAGAGAGTGAGCGTGAGTGAGAGAGACTCAGGGTGGGGATATCGTCTCGTTTGTATGTTTAAGCCAGGCGATTAGGACCCCCCTGATGCAATCTGGGAAGAGTAAGGATAGCTAATTTGATTAAAGGGGAGGGAAAGAGACAAGAGTGCAGTATGAAGTGGCCCGACATAAAGATTCAGTAAGTTATATGATTGGTAGAGGTGTGGCCTCGACCCCGAACCTCAGTTAACTAGTTGACTCCCTCTCTAATCTATATTTCTGGCTTGTAAGGACATTGTTTTATTTTTGTTTTATTAAAATCATTTGTAACAGAGCTTGTTACTGTGCAAGAACAGTTTGTTGACCAGAAGTGTACAGAAGAAGCGCATTAAGCTGCACTCAAAGTTCAAATAGCATTCCGTGTTCTGGGGATTGTGTTGCATTGTGCCGAGCCATGCCGCATCCAGTAGAGACATCTTCACAGGATTCCTGATTGCATCAGAAGGTGTTCCCGATCACTGCTTCTGTTAGGTTGCAAAGGTGCAAGAAGAGAGCTTGTATTAATAAAAAGCTAAATAGAAATAAAAGATTTTTCCAAAACTCAGTTTTATTATTGTTTATAATTGTTACAGTGAAGCTGTGTCATCTTTTGTGTGGTTGCCACATAATAATCCATAAACTTGTTAGTCATTGTCTTCCTTTCTTTCTCACACAGTTCACTGGAAGCAGAAGAAGCCCAGAATCCACAGTGTAAGTCTTCCTTTCATTGATTTCAATAAGCCCATATATGAAACACAGAATTCATGTCTCTTGCCTCCGTTGTTCCACACTTTTAAAGAGCAGTTTTTGGATTTAGAATCCACCTTTTTTATCCAAACCAATCTACTGCAATTTAAATGTCACTTATTCTGGTTTAGGACACTTTAAGTCAAAATGACTGGGAAATAATAATAATGTAATAGGCTGGACTACCAATAATTTATACCTTTTTTTTTAAGAGATTAGAATGTTCGTTCTCTGTTTTTAAGTCATTTCATTTCCTTATTGTATTGGTTCTTATTTTTATCTGATTTGCTTTCTGTTTATTTTTATAATTTTGCTCTTCTTTGGTGGCTGTTGTAAATGTGCTATACAAATAAAATTGACTTGAACATGATTTATTAGGTTCTATTTTAATATATTTTTATTTCTGTGCAAATTAATTTTATGCAGTTGTACTCCAGTCTTTTTTTAATATTCATTAAAAATATAATAGAATATTTTTTGTGAAAACAGTGATGTCTCCTTTGTGATAAAGGAAATTAATGAATTAAAATAATTAATAATAATAATAATTAAAAATAAAATAATAATAATCTTACTGACTCTGGTTGTTTGAGTAGTACTGTAAATCAAACTACTGCATCGCCAACAAATAGAGTTTCTGGGCACAGTAATAGACTCAACGCGAATGAGAGCTTTGATCTCACAGGAACGCACCGTGAGCATAGCGAAACGCACTTTAAGCACTTTAAAGTGCTTTGCAATGAGGTCATTCATTTGAATGTGTAAATTTTTAGAATTTGTCTCTGGAGGAGTTGAATATTTTTGTGAAGGCAGCTGCCATTTTACTGTAAAATCAACCGAGCCCAGCCCATGTCCGACAGCTTATCAGAATTAGCAGCCCGAGCCCGACCAGAGCCCGTCTTTTCCCCTTCTACCAAAACGTCTTATACTGCTGTTTCAGCTATTAAAATAGTTAAGTATTGAGTGTAATGGCAGAATAATTATATTTTGTTCCGTTTTTTATTAAGCTAATTTAGAATTTTTTTTGTTCGTTAAATATAAGTTTGTGTTTTTTAAAGTACCGAGCGGCAGACAGTGAGCTGATCATAAAGGATTACTGATCAATTTAGCTTATCACGACTTGCCTAGCAAAATCGATAGGCATGCTAAAAACAGTTCAAACACAACAATTTTTAAACGTTAAACACCAAAAGAATAAATGTTCGTCATGACGGTTTGTGCAGAGAGTGACGCTATAAAGTGTGTTCTGCAGGACATAGAGGCACAGGCCAGTCCTTGGATTTTATAGCCTTCGCCTTAATTTTCTCTAAAAAAAGGTAGGAGTAATACGCCATTCAGAACTGCAAAGGGTCTACTTTTATTTGTGTGCACTGACAGTAAACGTGATTTCATAAAACAAGCATGTTATCGTCTTGAACAGGAGCGTTTTTACAAAAAAGATTGAACTGATTGAAAAAGACATGATAAATATATCTACAGAAAGCATTAAATTACCGCTTAACGGAATAAAAAAAAAACAAGAACTCATTCATTAAATTAAATAATTGATAAAAATGCATTCTCTTTATGCGCGTCTAGCGGAGATGGAGGATCAGGAAACTCATCTGTGCGACACGGACTCAGAAAACACTTGTTCATGAGTAAATAATTAAAATGTTTTCCTATTGTTTTCCCTCAACATGATAATTACCTTTGCTGGGGCATTGCGGCAAGATTATTGCGTTCATCTGAACACAGAACTCTTCTCTCTCTGTGGCGGGACAATACCTTTTAATAAAACTTTTAGCTGCGGAGAGCAGTCTCGTGTTGTATTCACCAGTGCCGCATGACAATCTTTTAATCATTAATTAAATATAAAAATAAGGAGAAGCCTAAAACAGTCCCGAGGCCCAACCCACGTCTGAACTATGACATCAAAATTGTCCCGAAGCCCGGCCCGAGTGCCGTAAAAAAAAGTCGAGCCCCGTCGAGCCCGGGCCTAAATTCAGGGCTCTAGTAGGGATGCACTGATATGGAAATTCTTGGCCGAAGCTGAACAAAATTAAACACTGAACAGAAGGCCGAATACAATTTTTTTTTTTCTTCCATATTTTACTCTTTTTTTTTTTTCTCACAATTGCAATAATTATACAGCCAAAATGTGCTTTTTATTGTTTTCTCAAGCTTTTTCACAGAAAATAAAAATCTATTACAAAACAGCAATTTAATAATATTTACTTTTCTTAAATGTACGTTTACCAACTAACTGTACCAATAAAGCACAATTTAACTTAAAATGAATAAGAAAAATACTATTTTTGGCCAGTTTTGAGATCTTGAATAAATGCAGCTTTGCTGAGCAGAAGAGAATTCTTTTAAAATATTAGAAAATATTACAGGTCCCAATTGGAACACTGTGTATGAGTGTTATAACAAACGTATCAATAGAGCTGTTGTAATTAATATTGTTTTACTTTTATTATTTTATTTTTTAAAAAATGCATGAAAATGTTACTGAGCAGCTGAAAAGTAACAATGTTTTTAGTGCAGATTTGGTCTTTGAACTGAAGGCTAACAATCAGATACACTGAGAGCTTGTGTAGCGCTGTTTAAATGCATGCATACATTGTATGAGAAAACACAAGGGTCTGCAGTTTATTTACTAATCGTTTGCCATTTCGCAAATTCTGTCATCACACAGTAACCAGCAACAGCCACCAGAGGCATAAGAGGCCTCTCTCTCTCTCTCTCTCTCTCTCTCTCTCTATATATATATATATATATATATATAGCACAAGTGTCACTGTTTTTACTGTATTTACATAAAATAAATGAAACCTTAGTAAACATGAAAGATTTTGTTATAGTTTTATACCAGGAAAGATACTTATTAAAGAATACTAATAAAAAATGTGTTTTAAGAAATTTTGTATTACACACTTACTCAATTTAAGTAAATACTATACTTACAGCAATATAGATTTCTTTAAATTGCATTTTTTGGTCCTGTTCATTCAGCTTGTTTCTCATTTCTGATTGTCGCAAATCCTTGGTATTCATCAAGTACTGTATGCAAACAAATTTTTGCAGGTTCCCTTTTCCTAGCTGGTCTTGTCAACGCTTTCATAGAACAGGTGGTTTTCATATACTAATTTCTGTGAGGTCTGTACAGTGTATTGATGTCAAGAGAAGTACTTGCTGATAAGTGTTTATAAAAGCGCTTTAGTCTGTTTGTGTGAAGGGTCATTTTTCTAGTAAATATCAAACCAAAACAATACTCCTGGGAGCATGACTTCACTTGGTATGTCTTATATTGTGCTTGAGTAAATGTGACTTTAGGCAGTGGATTGGTGTGCATTCATGTGCGATTGTGCACACTCAGACATTCCTCTCTGTGTGTTAACAGATGACGGGAAAGCAGATGATGACGCCAAGACCGGTATGCCTACCAAGATGTATCTTTTAAAGGTAAGTGATCTGTAACCACTGTAATGGGCATGATCTAAATGATTTCACTGTCACAGGTATAAAACTATAACAAACAATTGTTTATAGGATTTACAGAAGGATTGTATTTCAAAACTAGTAGCACCAAGTGGAATTCCCCCCCAAAGAAACAAATCTGTTTTACACATTAGTAAAATAGGCATCTGGATTTGGTGTACAAACTTATATTATAACTGAGCTAAGCTGAGCTAAAGGTTTCTGTAATGCCTGTCAACTGTATATTTTTATAAGAATGCCTAAAGGCTGGATTTGAAAACGTCCAGGTGTCCTGAAGGACAGTTGAATGAAAACAGCACATTTTCCTGCTTACATGTGTGGAAAAAGGAAAGCATCAGTTAAAGGAATGCTCTGGGCTCTGTGTCTAAAGGAATGCTCTGTAAATTGTATTTTTCAGACCTGTATTAAATTTTATTAAATTGCAAACGATTTAGACTATAGACTATTATATTGTTAACCTCCAATTATTTGTAGCACAATTCATTTTTAATCGGGAACATTCCCTTTGTGGAATCCTGCATATTTAATGGAAGTTGGTTCCCTAATGGGTCCCTGTCGATACTTCACTCGTACTGTGTCCTGCTTTAAAGACACTATGGGAAAAAGCATTTTTTCTTCAGAACTGAAGCCTTTTTTTCAATCATGCAGTGAAACTGCACATATATTGGTTTGTGCAGTGCATTAAAAATTAACCAGTGGCTCAGCATAGAGCTGCAAGAGCCTATGCCTACAAAGTCATCCAGAGGCCGTCAGAATGGGTGGAGTGGCTATAAAAGCGGTCGTTTTGCTACAGGATCCTCAGAGCAGCATGTAGAGCACCCGAGAGGGAAGTAGACCTACACTGGATCATCCTTTCACCCTTAGTGGGGAAAATATTAGTTTACTGCTCAGTCTCCTTTTAATCCTTTCCTAATCCCTGAGGGGGAATCAGGTTATTTAGGAATGAATCTGGTTCTTCGTGCATTCAGACCCTTCGAGATGTACACTCCTTCAGATAGTGCCCCAGTGTTTTGCACTCCAGTACAAATAAAAACCACAGTACATTCAATATAGTGAGGTTCTGGAGTAACAAAAATAGTATTTTTTTCTTAGTTGTAGACCCTTTAAAGTTAAATGTAAAAGCTTTTAACATATAAGTTTTTGACAACTATATTGTATACAATATATAACAATAATAAATAAAAACTAACTAGAACCTAAATAGACTTAACTAAATAGAACCTGTGCTTCTTCCTCCAATTGGCACATAACCTTAAAGGTTCTTGGCCAAGAACACTAACCTATCAACATTGTGAAATTTCAGGGAGGAACCTCACCTTCATTTAGAAATGAGATTGGATTTATGTATGAATGGAGATTGTGAGATAGATATATATACAGGTCCTTTTCAAAAAATTAGCATATTGTGATAAAGTTCATTATTTTCTGTAATGTACTGATAAACA
>JAUYWG010000006.1:1060284-1109552 GCA_034779775.1 Enteromius afrohamiltoni
GTATGTCATGATCTATAGTGTCGAACGCAGCACTAAGATCAAGTAAAACTAGCAATGAGATGCAGCCTTGGTCTGACACAAGAAGCAAGTCATTGGTAATTTTAACAAGCGCAGTTTCTGTGCTGTGATGGGGCCTAAAACCTGACTGAAATTCTTCATAGATATTGTTTTTTTTTTTTTTGCAAGTATGAGCACAGTTGAGCGAATACAACTTTCTCAAAAATTTTAGACATAAATGTAATATTAGAAATGGAACTGTAATTTGCCAGTTCACTAGGGTCTAGTTGTGGTTTCTTAATAAGAGGCTAAATAACCGCTAGCTTGAATGGTTTAGGGACGTGGCCTAAAGATAACGATGAGTTGATAATATTGAGAAGCGGTTCTTCTGCCACAGGTAACAATTCTTTTAGTAATTTAGTGGGTACAGGAACTAATAGGCATGTTGTTGGTTAAGATACAATGATGAGTTTATTTAATTCTTCCTGTCCTACAGCGGTAAAGTACTGCAGTTTTTCTGCAGTTTTTCTTTGGGTGTGACGAAAGTAGTTGACACATTAGATGCTGTAGAACCTACATTGGTTATTGTATTTCTGATGTTATCTATTTTATCAGTGAAGAAAGTCATTACTATTAAACTGTGAAGGAATATTTAGATCGGGTGGCGTCTGGTTATTTGTTAATCTAGCCACTGTGCTAAATAGAAACCTTGGATTGTTTTGGTTATTTTCTATGAGTTTGTGAATATGCTCGGCCCTAGCAGCTTTTGAAGCCTATCTATATTTGGACATACCGTTTTTCCAAGCAATTCTAAAAACTTCCAAGTTAGTTTTTCTCCATTTGCACTCAAGATTATGAGTTTCGTTCTTGAGAGAATGGGTATTACTGTTGTACCATGGTGCAATGTTTTACTCTAACTTTTTTCAATTTGATGGGGGCAACAGCTTCTAACGTATTGAAGAAGATGGTGCCCATATTGCTAGTCATTTTGTCTAGTGTGTTATCTTGTGTATTAAGGGGTACACAGAGCAGTTGAGATAAATCAGGCTGGTTATTTGTAAATCTGTCTTTGGTGGCTGGAACAATAGTTCTTCTAAGACGATAACGCGGAGTTAGTTAATATCAGTGATATGCAGCATGTACCATACAAGGAAATGGTCAGAAACATCATCGCTTTGAGGTACGATATCTATATCAGTAAGATCAATTCCATGAGATATAATTAAATCTAGCGTATGATTAAAACGATGAGTGGGCCCAGTGACATTTTGCTTTACTCCAAAAGAGTTTATCAGGTCAATAAACGCAAGTCCTAACGCGTCACTGTATATTGTTGCAACAACACCACCACCACTCTGACTTGTAATAGTAGTTTGGTGGGGTAGACTCATTTAGACCAATATAATCATTAGGTTTTAGCCAGGTTTCTGTTAAGCAGAGTACATCAAAACTATTATTCGTGATCATTTCATTCACAGTAACTGCTTTCGGTGCAAGTGATCTAATGTTTAGGAGGCCAAGCTTTAAAAATGATTTCTGTTCGCCTATTTTGTTTTTTTCTTTTATTAACAAAGAGCAGTATATCTTCTTTACACCATGGCAGTAACCATTCATTTAGAGCCAGAAGTCTACTGAACCTTTCGTGCCCACATCGCTACCACGCTGGTGGTGCTAACAGGCTATGAGCTAACGGAGTCAGGAAACCAAAACTAAAATAGTGATAACAGAGCAATCCGGTTGTATAATACAACAGGTGGTATATTCACACATTATAAGATACAAAAATGATGGTTTATAAAATTAATTTCTAATTAAAAATAGACAATAAGTAATTAACTTAAGGGAGCTCCCCTTTGTCTCCTGGGCCCTGGGCAACTTTTTGAGCAATGTTTAACGAGTCCTTGAAAAGTCCTTGCAAGATTTCATTCTGAACACAATTACAAATGTCCACTGAATTCCCTAAAACCCTTTACAGCATTGGGAGTTGAATAATTTTTGAACACAACTGTATTTAGTAATTTTTAGATGCGCTGGCAATGACATAAATCAAAGAACATGGCACAGAGTGTTTCGGAGAGGAATGCTGGAAAATACAACAGGAATAAGATGCTTGTCTATAGCCTACTGCAGTACAAGCCGTGGTTCAGCTGTACACGACAAACGCTGCCAGTAAGAAAGCACAATCAGCGCGCTGCATATGCGCCGCTTGAGCGTGCAGTGTGAAACCGGCGTCACACTTTGACATTGTATTTCAGTGTTACATTTTATTACCGTGTTTATTACAGAGGTGAATTGGTCTGTTTTTTATGGAGCCCCTTAAAGGACATGGTGGAAGAAAAAAATCGGGATGGCTATAAAAAAAATTCAAGGTGGAAATCATTTTATTTATTTTTTTCAAATCTTTTGCATTCTCTCGCAAAATGATCGCTCTCACTTTTGGTCGCAGCAGCACCGCCTCTAATGATGTAGAACTGCTCCATTATAGAGCTGTCTAATACACTGGAAGCTTAAAGTAAACAGAAAGTGTTTATCTGATCAATTGGTTATGCTACAGAATGCAAACCATTCTATGAGAGAACGCAAATTTTTGTGAGAGAACGAAACCATTTCACGACAGAACACACAAGATTTGGAAAAAAAAAAATCTTTCCACCTAGATTTTTTTTTTTTTTTACCCCGATTTTTTTCTCCACCACACATATTTTGAATGCCTTTGGCAGAATCTAGATTAATCTAGATTTTTAAAAAAAATCTATGCCCACCCCTTTTTTAAAGTAATGGTGTTTAATTTGAAACATTTCTGTTTTCATGCTCATTTTCACATGTCATGCGTCTTTATGAAACAAAGCATCTAATACATTTGCACAAATTTGCGCTTTAGGGGGTCATATAAAATGTTGTGAAATTGTATCCATTCAGACCTTAAACTACTTCTCCAACTCATTCTCAATGTTATTTTGTGCATTGTGTATTCTAGATTACACAGAATGAGCAGAAAGTCAGAAAGAGGCAGTGTTCTGTGGGCACAGAGGAGCAGAAAGCAACCACACCGGTTCTGCAGAGACAGGACTCAGGTCAGCGCAGCATAAAAGGAATCCTGAAGAAGAGCCACTCAACTAGTTTGGACACAGAACCCACTGAGTTGGAACAGATCACAACTCCTCTCAAAATCTGCACGGATCTTACTGTTGTTGATGGAAAGAAGGGCAAGGACGTAGAGGTTAAAGATGATGATGAGGATAGAGAAGTAAGGAGACTTCAGAGAGAGGAAAGCAGCTCAAGTGAGACTCCTCGTACTCCTTCCCCAGAATCTGTGGACAAAATCCCCTCCAACTCCAACTCAACTGTAGAAGAGGAAGAACTAGATAGCAGCCTGGATGAGAGCATGAGCTCCTCCCTTAAAGAGAGGTATGATCTGAGTTGTTTTTTTTTGTTAATGATTTTGTTTAACAGCTGTGGTAGCTATTTTTTTTATTATTTATTTGAGTTAATTAATTCCCTGAGAATTAATTTAAGTTGCTTGCAAAGAAAGTGTCAGCTTGCAGCTTAACTGTGTGCCAGTGAAGAAAAAAGTATGTATGTATACAGCGGGTAAAATAAGTATTTTCACCAGATGTTGATAATCCATACATACAAATAAGTTTAGAAATCAGTTTAAGGCCAATAAGTATTTCATCACACTGTGATTTTGCAAGTTCTCTTAGAAATCATGGAGGGGTCTACAATTTTCTACACTCTACACTGTGAGAGACAGAATCTAAAAAGAAAAATTTGGAAATCATATTGTATGATTTTTTTTTTAACAATTTATTTCGGAATTACTGTGTCAAATAAGTTTTCAATCACTTTCTTATCAGCCAGATTTCTGACCCTCAAAGACCTGTTATTTTGCTTTTAAAAATTCCAGCTACACTCTGCTTATGATTCTCAATTAGTAGCACCTGTTTGAGGTTGTTAGCTGTCATAAAGACACCTGTGCACTCCACAATCAGCCAAAGTAGCAACATGGGCAAAACCAAAGAGCTGTCAAAAGACACAAGAGACAAAATTGTAGACCTTCACAAAGCTGGAAAGGGCTACAGGGCAATTGCCAAGCAGCTTGGTGAAAAAAAGAACTGTTGGAGCAATTGACAGAAAATGGAAGAGGCTAATGGTGATTGTCAGTGTTCCTCAAACTGGGGCCCCATGGACGATCTCTCCTCGTGGGGTATCAGTGATACTAAGAATGGTGAAGAATGGGTCTTCCAACATGGAAATGACCCAAAGGACACAGCCAGGAAAACCAAGGAGTGGCTCCTTAAGAAGCATATCAAGGTTCTGGAGTGGCCTAGCCAGTCTCCAGACCTAAATCCAATTGAAAATATTTGGAGGGAGCTGAAACTCTGTGTTCCTCAGTGACAGCCCTGAAACCTGACAGATCTAGAGAAGATCTGTATGGGCCAAAATCCCTCCTGCAGTGTGTGCAAACCTGTTAAAGAACTACAGGAACCGTTTGACCTCTGTAATTGTTAACAAAGGCTTCTGTACCAAATATTTTTTTTTTTACTTGTGTGATCAAATACTTATTTGACACAGTAATTCACAAATAAATTTGTAGAAAATCATATGTGATTTCTGGATTTTTCTTATTAGATTCTGTCTCTCACAGTGGAAATACACTTATGCTGAACATGAGTAGACCCCCCTTCTAAGTAAGAGAACTCGCAAAATCACAGTGTGATCCAGTACTTATTGATCTCCCTGTTTATTAAAACAGATGATCAGTACTGTATTTGAACCCACATTCTCTGCATTTGTACCAACTTCTAAACCACACCTCTGGCACTGGTTCTGTTTTTAACCTTAATTTTCTTAAAATTATACTGCTTTGAATGAACTCAGAGAAGTCTGATAATTGGTTGTTTGTTATATTACTGACACAGTCGAAACACAGAAGCTGCTTAATTGGAAAGTTCAATCTCTGTGTCTGCAGTGTGTCAATAATACTTAGCCACTTTGTTTGGCAGGCTGTCAGAGTTTAATAGTGGTGAAGATGACTGGCGGGGCAAGCTGAAGAAGAGTAAACTCACAAATGTGGTCCAAACACAGCTGGCTGAGCGTTATGTTCAGCTGCAGGAAAGTGAGAATGCCTGGAGGAAGAAGGTACCCACACACTCTCTGAAACAGCTTTAAATTCCTCTGCTGGTAGCTGAGAAAATGGGATGAATTAACCTTTTGAAACTTTTCACAGTACTCAACACTTTTGTTGTTGTGTCCAGTTTGGGATTTATGCAGTGCCTGTGTTGGTTGGCTGTAGGGTAGAGACAGCCTAAAACAATAGACTGCAGAAGAAGCTCTCTCAATCTAAGAGGCTGGTAGTGGGATGGTAAATCCACTGGGGAGGGTGGGGAAGGAAGAGTTAGTTTCCAGTGCTGAATCAGCAAGTTCCTCTCACAAAAATAGCAAAAATCCACATTTTCGGTCTTGCAGGTTTACAAAGGCCACAAGACTTTCACACCATCACACTGGTAATTTTAGGTCAGCTGTCTGCTGAAGTGGAGTATAAAACACTAGAAACGTGGTATACTAGTAAACTTCATTTCATTTAATTCTATTTAATTTTATCTCTTTCCTTGTACAGTATTATATTATCACATAGATTCAAAATAGGTGGAATGCAGTGCATGAGTGAGTAATAATTTGACATATATTATATATATACAACTTAACAAGAAGAACATCTCAAATTCAGTCTTTCCAATTTTACACTACTTCCATGCGTCCATTAATTCCTCATTTGTGCCAAATTTCAGTGAATAATCTCTTTTGTCTGGGCCTCAAGCTGACTCTGAGCAACTCACCATCTGTCTGGCCATCTAGTTTTGTCAAAGAGGTTAGGTCTAACCTGACTCATTCATATGGCTCCGTTTTAGAAAATACATGAAAATTACTATTATTGTCTGTTTGATTGCTAATATTTGTTGACCATGCATTGTGCTGGTTTATATTTCTTGTAGCATTCATTGCTCTCTCTTTTTTTTTTTGCATCATCACACCATTTCAACTCCTACCAATATTTTATCTCCAGTTATACTTGCTTGGCAAGTACTGTAGATGGTTATTGCACCATTATTTGTTTATTATAAAAAATATCTTAAGGAAGCCTTTAAGTCCCCTCAAAGTCTTTATCGGCCTGTCAGGGTTTAAGAGATGATATTAAGTGCATTATCCATTCTGTTGGGCCATATGGTGGATTTATGAATTTGACATTTATAGCTGAATGAAAAGCCTGTAAAACAAAATATCTAAATGTGATGTGACCACAGAATATAGATGTGACATCCAGTAGCAAACAGATTTGGTAAGACATAAAAAGATGCTATTATTAAATACGGGTAAGGGGGAAAAAGCAGACTTGAATGCATAAAGGAACATTAGTGGTTGTGAAAGGGCAGATAGTGAGATCTACATAAAAAAAAAAAACAGATGTTCTCAAAGAAAGAAATTAAAAGAATGCAGTTCTAGTGTCAAGGGTGCACTTTACAGACACATGCAACTGCTTACAGCTGCTTCCTTTTAGACACTCCAAGATAAGCCACTGGCCATAATGCCGTATAGCTTGTAACAGGATTGTACCGAACAGACATCTTCATTTGGTTCAACTTCAGTTTTTTTGGCATACAGATTTTACCAATAATTGCTTTTACATCAAACAGCAGTGTCAAAATCTTCAGGTCTGTCACTGAGCATTGCTGTGTACGATATAAACTAAATAATTAACTTGTTTTGTAACATCTCATTAGAGATTCCTCAGCAGATGAGGATGAAGGTGTTGCCCCTTTACAGATAGATCAAATACAGAGAAAATCTCCCTGAACCCCAGGGATTTGATGCACATTTCCAAATCCTTTCAACAATTAATCAGTTTCTTTTATTTGCTTTGTCTCACACTTTTTGAGTGCTCACTAGAAAAAAAAATGAGCCTAGCAAAAGAACAGTACCAATTGGAAACATTTTATGGGAATTAAATTTTTATGGTAAACCTGCTTGGGAACTGTAACAATGACCTTAGCCCAACCTCTCTCTTTCACACTTTTTCAATCTCTCTTTCTCTCTTCAGCTCCCTGGAGGTGCTCCTAGCTTTGCACCTCTTCAGTCATGAGTCTGACATCCAGTTACACCATCTAATCGCTCCTCTTGAGCTCTGGACTGTCATTGACTCGCATGATAAACAGTTTGTCTGGTGAGCTTATAGCCTTAGGCGATTTTAAGGGTTAAGCTGTTCGAGATGTCTTTGAATTTGGAGATTATTTTTTCTCCCCTACTTTGATTTACCTTCTATTCACATGAATCTCATGAAAACCGTAAAAAAAACCAAAAAAAAAACATAATATTGTCCAATCCAAAAATTTAAGTTACTTTTTGATAATCAGGAATTATATTTAATATAAAAATATTTAATTATTTTCCTTTATTTTATTTTTTGTTTTGTCTGTTAGCATTTAGGTCAGCAATATGCTTGTATACTTTACATTGGGTATTTTAAATATTGAGAATTAAAAACAATTTCTGAATAAATATGATAATAAATATCATATGTAATATTTTTTTTATACAGTATTCTATTTAAATAGCCTCAATCTTTCTTTTTCTTTTTTTGTGAGATTCACCCAAGTGTGTTCAGAAAGAGCTTTTGACCTCTGTCTTTACCCTCTGTGTCATTCCTTTTTCACCTCAGGCGCCTGCTCTATCTTCTCTGCTTTCACTATCTGCCTCAACATAGTTTGTAGTGCTCCACTCCCAGGTGAGTAATGCTATACATTACGTTCTGTGCTAGTGTTATTTGGTGCATAAGGGAAATTGTGTTGCATATTTATGTCTTAATTATGTGTATGCCTGCTGCTGCCAAAAGAAGTGTGTTGTGGCATTGGCAAATATTTCCATTTGTTTGGAAACAATACCAAATCTCTCCTGTGTGGGGATTATGAGCAAATTATTTTTTTTATTAAATTTTGGTTAGGTTTCTGTGTGTGTGTGTGTGTGTGTGTACTGGTTTTTGTGGTTCACTGGGACAAATTTTGTTTAATGAAAAGGGTATGACAGAGGTATTACAATTTGAAGGTAATTTATAATGACACTGAAAATGTGGTTTGTACAGTATAGGGCTGCACGATTAATCGTATTTTTATCACAATAACGATATTTATGACCCACATTCAGTTTAAATCAGTTTAAAGACCAAACTTTGTGGGCGAGTTTACGCATTGGACTGCGTCACAATGATGTTACTGCGTCTAGATTACAAGAATAGCAGAGGGCTGCAAGATAATCATCATGTGGTATGTAATGCGCATCTTGTCAGTAAAGCCTGTAATCAGCGGAAAATTCCATGAGGTGCGTGATCTTACATTGAGCCGCATTCACTACGCAGAGCTGCGCAAAATCACGCTGATAATGTACCCGAATTTGCACAGCTCATCAGTGAATAACGGCTCTGCGTAGTTAATGCGGCTCAGCGTAAGATCACACACCTGATGGAATTTACCGCTGATTACAGAACCGGGCTTTACCTGGAGCAACCTGATGAAGGTGCGTTAGTTACAAGTTGATTTAAAAGAGGCAGTTTAATTTTATTTATTTACACAGCTATATTTATATTTATTCACAGCTGAGAAAAATGTTTGTTTGTTTGTTTTTCTTTATTTGTGGCTGTAAAGTGCAATAAGAATACACAAGTGAATAAAAGTTAATTACCAAAGGATCGTCATTATTAATCGTGATAAAAAATTTTGAGCAAAATAATCGTGATAATATTTTTTTTCTGTTATCGTGCAGCCCTAGTACACCCAGTGGCACCCACCCACCCATCAAATGTGGGTAAAATTCGGCTGTGGCGGGTTAAAACTTTAGTCTCACTAGCCACTTGGGCGGATAGTTTATTCTTTGGTATGACAATATATTTTTGTTGTAGTTTTCTCTAAAGGCATCTAATATAATAAACACATTGCAACGTAATATTACATGCATAAAACTCCCATGAGCTTTTATATCAACATTCTGATACAACTTATCCATCCTCTAGTCTGAAGAATCGTTTGTAGGCTTCAATGACTGATTTATTAAAATAGTCAATTGCTCTGCCCTACTGGCGGTTTACTTTCATAGTAGGCTACTTTCATATTTTTTCCCCCATGATTTCATATATATTTATACACTACATGTATATTAAAACACCAAACTCCACATAATTCTGTTATAAGTTTGCCTGCAAGTGTAAACATTCCTGCTATATATTCATGAAACACAATTTTAGGCCCAGTTTCACAGACAGGGTTTAGGTCAGTGTTGTCAAACTCAATTCCTAAAGGGCTATAGCGTGGAGAGTTGAGATGCAACCCTAATGAAACACACCAGATCCAGCTATTCAGGTTCTCCAGGCTAAGCTGATGACTACATTGTTTGTGTGTCTTGAGACCAAACAATTAAACTTATATTTGACTTATTATAGAATATTTTGAAATCAGTCAGTGCAAGGTTCTTTTAGGTACTATCCCCTCTGTTTTATACTCCTTTCCCTTCCCCCTCCGCAAACCACAGAGAGAGCGTTAATCAATGCACTGGAGAAAATTTTAAACAGAAATGTAAATAAACTAATGTGCAACTATATTAATAAGCAACTTCCTATTAAGAAACTATATTTTTAAAATAAGCCCAAAAAAGAGCACCTGGTGACCTGGTATTTTTTCAGGCAATATACAGACCTAGCAACACCCCTGGGAACCTTGGCTGCTTTGAATGTGCAAGGCCCATCGAAGAGGCCACATAGCTGACAGCTAATGCAATCAGTCATGTTTAGATGTGTGGAAATGTCCCCACAATTACAGACCTTTTTTTTTCAACTTTAAGACACATTTTAAAGATTATTTGCTGCACACTTCAAGTATTTCACATACTTTTAAAAAGCTAGTGTTTAGTCGCTTGATAAGTGTTAATCATCATAGTTGTAATCACAACAGCTTTCTTCTTTCATGAAGGGGCATCACAGTATTTTTCTTTCTTGGTTGAACGTTAAAGAACACTTCTGGAAATCTTCGAAACTCCTACATTGTTTCTAGTTTTGTGTGCAATATGCATCAGACGTTCAGCCAATTGATGTGACATCTGTGGCCAAGACTAAAAGCATCTTAACTTTTCAAAAAGCAACACTCACACTGCAGGTCATGTGACAAGAACCAACAAATTACAATAACATCCAATTACAATGTGCATCTGAAGTTTATATCAAATAAAAATGTATCTTATTTCAAGGATTTTTAAAGATATTTTTAACAGACAAATATGAATATGAAATATGAATTTCTGCTTTAAATTAAATGTTATATCCAAGCATATTTTTTTTTGTTTAAATAACTGTTGATCCAATCTAAATGGTCAGCTCTCAGAAACTGTCAGTACATCTCTTTATATAAAACATTGCTCTGGTTCCTGAGTTTCATGGAAAAAAGTCTTCCTGTGAGGCTTAAGGGAAAATATTCCAGCTTCTCCCCTACAACACCAGGAATTCCCTTTAAATTATTTGCTTAAAAGCTTAACAGCTTTTGGCGCAAATGTATGTGCACAAGTGTGTACACATGTGTTCATGTTCAAATTCCTGTTAAAGGACTGGGGACACATCAGGTATTATTTATCCACAGGGCTTTGAAAACTAAATTCTGGAATTTACAAGGGCTTTATTTCCACACTCATAGGCATAGAAAGGGACACCTGTGATGATCATATGTTCCAGATGTGTGGAGGCAGTAAGAAATCTGGGACTTCAAGCCTTCAGTTTAGTAAAATCCGTCTACATCCCTTACAGTCCCGAGGGCTTATTCTCAGTCACAGTCTGAGTGACAGACTCCAGTATCAATCAGCTTACCTGTTATTATAACACTGACATTGGGCCCATTTATGAAGTGTCTGATTGAGACATGAGAGTGGCTGTTGGGTGATGATGCATGGAGCATTTAATTCTGACAGTTTGTAGAACTATTTTTCTGAAGGACCTGGTTTTGCGTAATTTGTTATTTGTTGTTTTATGCTCTGAATCCATGGTTTTAAATTCCCTGACGCATTGAGCCTTGGTTCTTTTGTGGGTGACACAATTTCTAATCTGGCTTACAACATCTTCTATGTTCTTCCTATTTTCCTGTCTTCGTTCTACTGTTAAAATAAAAAAATAACAAAGAAGTTAATGTCTAGTTTTAGAGTCACCAAAAACAGACAAAACAAGAAATTTCACATTTTCACAACTTTCACACTTTGTAGCTAGAGTAATACATTCTCAGTGGAAAACGCATAAGTAAAAAACTAAAAACCTCTTTCCTCTTAATAAGAAAATATTACATTTGAAAGCATTTTAATTAAATATAATTTAAGTTAAATATATTTGAGGTGATGTGCAACTCTATATTGCACTTTTGTTGCTTTTACCCTACGTTTTAAATCTCTCTCATTGAGCTCTCATTGAATCTTTCCACATGCAGGCACTTGTCCCTCTAATTAAAATTCCCTACAGATCATGTCAGCTAAATTGAATAAAATAAGGGCTATTTTTCTGTTTAATGGATCCAGTCTTTTCAAGCCCTGCATATTCATTGAAAAGATATGTGTTATTGCTTTTCAGCACCATAAAATTTACAGTGAACTGACTTGGTCTACATAAGCAAAGCAGAAAACAGTTTCATTTTTGCCAGTGGACCACAGGAAATTTAGCCAACACAGTAAAACACAATATGTTGTCATTAGACGTTATTACTGCTTGAACTGCAGAACAGATTTTTCATACATCCATGGAAATATATTTTATTGGCAGCCTCTGAAGCTTTTGGTTCTTGACTTTCTATAAGTGTGTTACATTACTTCATTTTAAGACATTTATTTGCCACAGATGAGAGCTCAGTTTAATTATTTTTTTAAGCCTTTTTTTTTTTTTTGGTGCTAACGGCCTCCCTTACACCTGACATTAATATGTGGTTCGTATGAAGATATCTGAATATTTTTATATTCCAATGCATCTTCAGTGTGTTTGTCAGATGAACTTAATTAGGTGGTTTCACTTGCAAGACTTATGAAAAGTCTGAGCTTGTTTCAGTTATCAAGCACTATTGGGATTTCAGAGTGCAACTTAACAGCTTCATGTTGTTTTTCTGTTTCTGTCTTTAGAAGTCATCTGCAGATGTAGAACCAAAAATGTCTTTGGCTGAACGTATGAAGATTTTGCAAGAGAAGGAGGAACAGTGGAAAGTTAAAGGCAAAGGAGCTTCTAATGACTCTTCTCAGTTCTCTGTGGCAGGACGAATGGCTAAGAGAGGTGGGGAGAAAATTATTTGCTTGGTTTACAGACAAAGACTATACTTTGTGCAAGAGACCTGGAACCTTTCAGTGCATAAACCAAGCTAATAACTGATCTGTGCAAATAGCTTATCAGGCTGTTGTGTGCACCCAGTCGGTAAAGCAGTGATGAGAATGTTTTCATGTTGACATGTCTGTTTTCCATCAGGCTTAATGTCACCTAACACAGAGGAGGTTCCCATCATCCTCAGCAAGAAAGCCAGCAACAGCACACCAGTCAAACCTTTAGAAGGTATCAGTTTATGACATCATCTGTGGCCCTGTTTGAATATTCACATGCCAAGTAGATGTATTATTAAGGCTGTTGTCTTTACAATGTGTCCTTCTGTCATGTCTGAAAATGTCCTTTTGAAAGAAATCTCCACACATCCTAATGCTGAAGGAGATAAAAGACTGGACAAACTGGAGTCCTTTTTGGATAGACTTCACAATAAAGGTTAATTAATGTACATTGTTAATAACTTGCAGCTAATTGCATAATATAGTTGTATGCAGGGATTTGTTTATATTATTTCATTTAACATATAGGAGTTGTGGGCACAAAGAACTCCACCATCGAGGTGATGGAGGAAAAAGAGAAGGAGGTGATGACGCTGGATGATGAGGAGACGTTTGGACGGTTCTACAGTGGCTTATCACCTACTGCTCTAAGTTCCAGTGTCCTGGTTGAGGAAGAAGACTTTAGCATCATCCAGTCTAACACGCCTAAGTGAGATACTGGTCTTAATTTCTATTATTTTAGTGGGTGTGAATTGGTCACCCGAAAATGAAAATTTTGGTTAGACATATTCCTAGAAGTTTGCTGATGTTAATAAAAAATAAAAATTAAAAAAGCCAATCCTTATTCTGTTTGAAATTGTCACCAATCAGCCTTTGTTATACTTGGATATTATTATTGCATATGAAACCACATCAAGGCCCCCATTTGAAATTGCATTTGAGTATTGTGAAAACATTATCTATATAAAACCATAATTTACAGACAAAGCATTATGAAATTGTTTACCTATTGTTTCAATGCAGCTTCTGTCAAATCCAGTACAGTTGGCTACTGCTTCTTTAAAGGGTCATGAAACCCTAAACACATGTTTTGAGATGTATATACAGGTTGCACATCACTGAAAACAATAATGTCACTCATTATGTCTGTTAAGTAAGTGATACAATTTTTGGAGCAATTACATTCTTCCGGTTTAAAACGTTTGAACCAACATATATGTGTTTCGTGCTGTAAGTTAACCTCTGTACATGGCTGCAAAAATATTTAATAAGTAACAACACAAAGCGCATAAGAGAGCATTCTGTGCGGAATGCTGTGTTGAGTATTTAAATGTTAAAATTGTAAATGTTCTACTTTGTTTTTCCATATAGACTTCTCTGCTTATTTATTTCAAATAATAATTGATAATAATACAATGTGTTAGTCTATGATAGTTGTTAGTAGTCTCTAATAATACGATTTTTCAAGAGTTTGTTCATTATTATTATATTTTTAAGATGCATCTCATTGTTGATTAGTTTTTTTTCTTTCTCTACTAACATTTTTATATTAATTTGTCTGTATAATGAGTGTGTTGTAGGTCTGTTTTAAATTGGTTGTTTTCTACTCTCTTCCCACTCTCTTCACTCAAGTCTAGTCACCTTTATTTATATAGCACTTTTAACAATAAGGATTGCATCAAAGCAGCTTTACAGCATTAAGGGAGAAATAATGTGTTGATAATGCAAAAAAAACAAAAAAAACAATAGTAAACATAATATTTTTATTCATTTTAAAAAATATTTTTATATTTTAATATCATCATTAAATTCAGTGATGTCATCAGTCCAGTTTATTATGGTTATTATGGGTTGTATTAACTTTTGGTTTTGGTGTAGACCGATATCAGCTATTAAGCGACTAAAGGTGTCTTTGTTATGGTGTAGTTATACAATGACTGCATAATCATGTACATCATTGATTGCAGACTAACATCAGCAGTTGAGGAACACAAACGCTCAGTGCGGCCCTGCAGGAGAACCAAGAGCTCGAGAAACCCTCTCCGTGCTCTGGCAGCACGAGATGACCTCAGACAGGCTTATACTGAGCAGAGACTGAACGTGGCCTCCGTGGAGACCAAAAGGATACAAATGGAGCGGAGTAAGTTTGGGTAACCCTTTATTTTGATGGTCCACTTTAGGAACTTTGCAACTACATGTTAACTAGCAGTCATTATATTACTTGCTTAATAAATTCTAACACTTTATGTTGAAGGATCCACAACATACTGACTATGAGAAACCCTTTACAAACCCTAAACCTAAAATCTACTATTCTAGTAGATGTGTAGTTGCAAATTAATGAGAATTAGTTGATGTGGTTGACATGTAGGCACATGTAAAGTTGCTTATAGCTAGCAGAATGTCCAAAGTAGACTATCAAAAAAGAAGTGCAACATAGGTTTGTTATTTACATTTGGTGGTGAATTTATGGAATGTTTCCCCCACTTGAGAAATGTAAGAATAAAATCCTGTGTTTCGAAATTTGAACAAGTACATTTTGAAGGCATATTCTTTCTTAATGCAGCTAATTAGCTGCACATTCTTGTCCTCTCTTGTTGTATTGAATATGAACACTCTTGTTGTATTTTAAAAGTCTCTTATCTGTGTGAATTCAGTGGCCAAACACTCAAATTTGGCAGACACTGCTTTGGCAGGTCTGGCCAGCAAAGAAAATTTTAAGAAGGTCAATCTGCGTAACGTGAAATCTACGGAGGTGGTGACCAACAACAGCGCTGTGCCTTTTCACAAGCTTATGCTGATTCACATTAAAGGTAAAGTGGTCAAGGGTCATGCAAAATTTAGTTTTTATGTCTTAAATATGCAGCATCTGCTTTTAACATTTGTTTAATAATTCACACAGGACGCAGGCATGTTCAGGTGCGTCTGGTTGAACCCACAGCCCGCTCTCTGAACAGTGGTGACTGCTATCTGCTCATCACTCCCAAACACTGCTTCTTCTGGAGTGGAGAATTTGGCAATGTAATCGAAAAAGCCAAGGTGCTACTGATTGCTATTACTGCTTATTTCCATTAGTTTTTATAAATGTATGTGATTTTGTCTTTTTTTAATTATTGTTTAAGTACATTTGAATTGGCTTTAGTTTCAGTAATTTTTGTACTTTATTTTTACACTTGGTGTACTGTAATTAATCCTGGGTAATTCTATACCACAAATTAAATCAAATTCTGTTTCATTTTTTTACTTTTCACAAAGTCTTTTTTTGTTTGTTTCATTAGTTTTCTTTCTTGTTTTTTTTTTCAAAATATTTATATTTGGTCTTATTTCATTTACCAAACATTTTAAAAACATCATAAGGATTTGTACTTGTTTTAATTAACAATAACAACATAACTACATAAAAAATATAATAAAGCTGAATTGCAAATTATGCTTGCATTGTGTGTTTGTCAGGGCTCAGAGATGGCTCAGTATGTCCAGACAAAGAGAGATCTGGGCTGCAAAGCTACCCAGGTCACTGTGCTGGAGGAGGGAATCAACACAGACAACCGTTCAGCCAAAGAGTTTTGGAGTCTGCTTGGAGGAAAGACTGATTACAGAGGTACATGCACATATCCTTCCAGGTCCTGTACATGGAGCCCCAGTGTTTAAATAACAATATTTTATTTAACAAAAACAAACTCATTATTAATTGTGTATAAACAGATGGTACATAATCAATTTCAGTTTATCCTCATAATTAAGTTAGTTTCAAGTTACTCCAGTTTCTTTTGTGTATATGTGTATATATTGTGTATATGTTTTTGTTTGTTTTGTTGTCTGTTTTTTTTTTAAACACGTTTCTGTGCATGTTTCTTTTCTAGGTGCTGGGGAGCCGGAGGAAGATGAACTATATGAGAGTGCCGTAGTGGAGTCAAACTGTGTCTATAGGCTGGTGGAAGATAAGATGGTTCCTTATGAGGGGGCCTGCGCATCCATCCCCAGTGTCACTCTTCTTAACTCTAAGGAGGTGTGACATTTATAACCTCTTGTCGTGGATGTTCACTGTGTGCGTTAGGGATAGAAAAAAAATAGATTCACCTATGAATCGCAATTTACCTTAAGCTAAGCCATGTTTGTGAAACCGGGCCATTGAGTTGATCATGATAATCGTAATTGAATTAAATCGTAAAACCAAGATTCACACCTGTACTTTAAGATGGCTACTATTTAGTAAATTAGTAAACAAAAAAAGGTAAAACTGCAATACATATCGTATCGCCACCCAAGTATCTTGATTGTAGAATCGGGGGGTAGGTGTATCGTCCCATCCCTCAGTGTGCATGTTTGTGTTTCTTGATGAACTGTGCTTAATCCCATTACACTGAACATAACTCGGAGTATATGTGGCAGGCGCTGGTGTTTGACTTCGGTAGCGAGGTGTATGTTTGGACAGGAAAGGATGTCCCTTTGAGTCACAGGAAGGTGGCAGTACAGTTGGGCAAACAGATCTGGAGTGGAGCGTATGACTACAGCACTTGCAGGGTCAGCCCTCTTGACCCCTTCTCAGCTAATAAAGACACCCCTAAGTGAGTGACCTCTTTACTGACCATTCATGCTCATAACTTCTCTGTTGGTGATAAAAACAATCTTGTTGGACCCATCTTCACAGATTAGGATTTTGTAGGTGAAGTCTTGAGGTTTTTTTAGAAAATTATGGATTAGATTCTCAAAAAATGCTGACCTCTGAATACTACCATCAAAACCAGGACACATGTATCCTCACAAACAGACTGATATGTGCAACTGCAATACTGCCCCCAAGTGTTTGAAGAGGATTATAGCATAATAATGCTGTTTTTGTTTTTTTGCTTGTTTGTTTCTTTCTTTTTAAATGTCTTTACATGACAGATGGTTCCAGTTATACAGAGTGTGCATGTAAAGCCTGAAGTTACTAGTTCTAATTTTAAGTTTAAGACGGCAAAGATAAATGACTTGAGTGTTGAATGTTTGTCTTTTTTATTGTTCTGTCATGTTCAGTCTTTCTCTGTCTTTACATTCAATTTAAAAATGCAGATATTTAAGAATTGGAACTGAATATCAAGAATATCTTTTTCTTTCATACTTATATCTATGTTTGCGTGCAGACAAGGTGAGGGCAGGCCGAGCTGGGCCCTGTTTGGTCGGCTGTCAGAACACAATGAAACTGCTTTGTTTAAAGAGAAGTTTTTAGACTGGGCAGAGAGGAAGCCCTCCAAGGATGAACCAGTGGTAGAGGAGGTGAAGGTAAAAGACAAG
Source organism: Enteromius afrohamiltoni (assembly GCA_034779775.1). Taxonomy (NCBI): domain Eukaryota; kingdom Metazoa; phylum Chordata; class Actinopteri; order Cypriniformes; family Cyprinidae; genus Enteromius; species Enteromius afrohamiltoni. The sequence goes on from JAUYWG010000006.1 coordinate 1,077,931, forward strand.
ACACTCATAAAAAGACACTTCTTTTTCCATTTGAAAAGACACTGTAAATCTGCATTTTCTCTTTTCTCCAGAGTCCAGTTTTTCAGCACCTACCCACCTGTGACTCTGAGCTGAAGCCGTGTGATGTCGCAGTGATGCTGGCAGGAATGCCAGGTCCTGTGAAGATGGTGCTGGAGGGCGTAGATGTGCAGAGAGGTCATGGATTGGTACTTTCTGAGGATGGGCGGCAAGCTGAGCTGGCCACCTTAGCTGTGGACACATGGCACATCCGCGAGTTTGATGACTTTGAGATACCACCGGAGAGCGTGGGCCAACTGCATGAGGGTGACACCTATGTCATTCGCTGGAAATACTCTGTCACTAATGTTGGTGAGTGGGACATAGAACTTTAGCTTTAATGTACACTTGGTAAGATGACAAACTACAACTAAAAATGTAGTAATCCAGTATGCACCGCTTATCCCCTACAATGTTAATTTACAAAAAAATCTATTTTTTATTCATCAGGAATACAGTAAAATTGATCAAAAGTGACCTGAAAGACAATTTAGTAAATTACCTTAAATTAGTAATGTTACTAATTTAAATAAATACTGTACTTTTAGTATATAACTTTTTTTTTGTCTGTAGTGTATTTTTTTGTTTGTGTTTTTTTGTCATGAAAATAGCCTAAGATGGTGAAATGGCATTAGATAAATATATACTACTACTTTTTTTTTTTTTTTTTCATTCATGCATATAGTTTTCAATGTTTATGATGAAAACAGACCAGCAAGGAAAAGGTAACAATCACATTCAGCATTCAGTTCGGACTCAGGCAAATATGTCAGTTGTGAAAATGATTTAATTCAATAGAAGCTGAATAAGGTAATAAATATTTTATCACATGTGTTCACAGTGGGTAAGAGACAAAAGCCTGGTGAAATGAGTACAGCTGGCCCAGGCAGGGAACGCACAGCATGCTTTTTTTGGCAGGGACGTCACTCTAGTGTCAGTGGGCGCGGCACCTCTGCCCTCATGACGGTAGAGCTGGGCAACCACAGGGGGGCGCAAGTGCTGGTTACACAGGGAAAAGAACCGCCCTGCTTCCTCCAACTCTTCCAGGGAGGGCTAGTCATCCACCGGGGCTCCAGGGACGATAGCTCCAAAAACACGGGTAATAAACTAAGGAAACAATTACTAATATTTACTAGACCTCTTTTAAAAAATATGCAGTAATTGCATTGTATGTGATTTTAATGTGTTTTTTCCTGTCAGGAGACTGGCGTTTGTTCTGTGTGCGTGGAGAGACAGATATGGAAGGCTCACTGGTTGAAGTAGAATGCTGTTGTGCCAGCCTGCGCTCTCGTGCTAGTTTGCTTCTGCTGGGGGTACAGAAGGGACAGCTCTACTTGTGGCATGGCTGTAAGTCTCATCCAGGTGCTCAGAAAGTGGGCAAGAGGACAGTGGAGCGACTTACTCAAATGTGAGTAGATATATCCATTGATTCACTCTATCTGAACAGAGATGTGATAACATTTTGGTGATTTTTGTGTTTATATGCACTTTACAGTTGTGCTTGTGAGCTGGGTTTGAACAGTAACAGCAGTTTGAAAGTGCATGAGGTAGAGGAAGGAGCTGAGCCCAAGGAATTCTGGGATGCTCTTGGCAAGCAGGACAGGAAATCGTATGACTGCATGCTGCAAGGTACAAAAAAAAAATGTTTACTTCTAATAGGGCTGCCCCCTAATAATCATCTTATTGTTAGTCGACCAGAAGAGGTTTCATCTACTGAAATTGTATTAGTCGCTCTCTCATCATTCATCCAGCACACATAATCTGAGCTGACACATAATTTACACGGCCACTCACTTTTTGGTCATATGTTAATTAATAAACTTATTTAATTTGGTTAATTAAATAACTAATGCTTAAAATGAACCCATACTAGATGAACTCAATACAGAAACCACATTAATCTTAATAGCTACTATTCATTTTGTATTTAATCATGTATAAGTAATATATAGGTGTGTGTGCTGATAAAGCGTGGAAGTGAAATTATATTCAGGTGTGCTTAATTATTAATCAGATTTTATTTTCTAGATAAATTGAGCTAAAAAAGGGATTAACCTCAGACTGAAAGTAAAAAAAAATATCAAATGCCAATGAGAAGGATGCAATATATAAGCAATATTAAAATATGAATTGCTGGATTTTGTAATATGTTTGAGTTTATAAGCTGAAAGTGACTGTTGATGTACACACACTCTTATTTTTTCTTCAGAATCTGGCAGTAAGTTTTGGGAGCTCATTTTATATAATAATCTCCATCTCCTATACTGAAGTCTGTCTTGCAGAGACCAAAAAAAGTGTCTGCTTACATTTTTTATGTGCACAAATGCCTTGCTGCCTATTTAGGCACCTCACTAAGATTTGAAGCAGAGCCCATGAGACTGTATAGTTTACAGATACACTGCTCAAAAAAATAGAGAACACTAAAATAACACATCCTAGATCTGAATTAATGAAATATTCTTATTAAATACTTTGTTCTTTACATAGTTGAATGTGCTGACAACAAAATCACACAAAAATTATCAATGTAAATCAAATTTATTAGCCCTTGGGGATCTGGATTTGGAGTCACACTCACAATTGAAGTGGGAAAAAAGAAACTACAGGCTGATCTACAGTAACTTTGATGAGGCTCAGTAGTGTGTGTGGCCTTCACATCATGCATGTATGACCTCCCTACAACACCTGGGCATGCTCCTGATGTGGTGGCTCTTAGACAGTCTGTGGTGCAACGTGGCGTTGGAGTGAGATGGAGTGGATGGAGTGGGACATGATGTCCTAGATGTGCTTGATTGAATTCAGCTTTGGAGCCACATGAGGTCTAGCATTGTCTTGCATTAGGAGGAACCCAAGTCCAACCGCACCGACATACAGTATGGTCTCACAATGAGTCTGAGGATTTAATCTCGGTACCTAATGGCAGTCAGACTACCTCTGGCGAGCACATGGAGGCCCTCCAAAGAAATGCCACCCCACACCATTACTGACCCACTGCCAAACCAGTCATGCTGGAGGATGTTGCAGGCAGTAGAACTTTCTCCACGCTGTCTCCAGGCTCTGTCACATCTGTCACATGTGCTTATATGTGAAGAGCACAGGGCGCCAGTGGTAAATTTGCCAATCCTGTTGTTCTCTGGCAAATGCCAATTGTCCTGCACGGTGTTGTGCCATCCTGGATGAGCTGCACTACCTGAGGCATTTGTGTGGTTTGTAGACTTCGTCTCATGCTACCACTAGAGTGAAAGCACCACTAGCATTCAAAAGTGACCAAAACATCAACCAGAAAGCATAGAAACTGAGAAGTGGTCTGTGCATCACCACCTGCAGAACTACTCTTTTATTGGGGGTGTCTTGCTAATTGCCTATAAATTCCACCTGTTGTCTATTCCATTTCCACAACAGCATGTGAAATTGATTATCAATCAGCGTTATTTCCTTAGTGGGCAGTTTGATTTCACAGACAAGTGATTGACTTGGAATTACATTGTGTTGTTTAAGTGTTCACTTTATTTTTTTTTGAGCAGTGTATATAATTGTCTTTGTTTGTTTGCAGATCCAGGTAAATATAATTTCACACCACGTCTTTTCCGTCTGAGTGCCTGCGGTGGGACTTTTCAGGCAGAGGAGCAGTATGGGCCGGCCCAAATTACAGGAAATGCAATGGCCATGCCATTTCTTCAGGAGAACTTGTATTCAGCACCTCAGCCTGGTATATAAAGTTATTATATGTGACTGTAATCATGAATTCTTCTAATGTGAATTGACAGTGATATTGTATTACTGTATGTGCTGCACATTGTAAAATGTCAATTGATATATCCTTTGTCTATCCTCCTTCTTCTCTGTAGCCTTGTTTTTGGTGGATAACAGGATGGAAGTGTACCTGTGGCAAGGACAGCAGCCAGAAGATACAGAATGTACTGGCTCAGCTAAGATCCGCTGGGACAGTGAGAGGAAGTGTGCCATGGAGACAACACTACAATACTGCCAAGGTTAGGAGATGTGGTGCTGCCCTCTAGGATGGTTTGGTAACACTTTAAAAGAGGAACACATTCACTATATGTGACCCTGGACCAGAAAACCAGTCAAAAGGGTAATATTAAAAAAAAAAAAAAAGCATTAATACATCACCTAAATGCTTTCCATTGGTGTATAGTATGTCCAAATGAAGTCTTTAGCAATGCATATTAAATAATAAGTTTATATGTATTTACTGTAGGAAATGTGCAAAAAATCAAAAGAAATCAATAATTTGACCCAAAAAGATTATTTTTGACTATTTCTGTAAATATACCTGCTATGCTTTTGACTGGTTTTGTGGTACAGGGTCATATATAATTAATAAGTAGATGTGTAGGTATTGGGCTGGATTAAAAGATTTAGAATGTGGTCATGCAGACTACAAACAGTACAAATAAACAGTATCCTAGTCTTACCAACAGTTTAAAAAAGATAATTCATTGAATGTTCTGTCTGGCAGGTTCTCTAGCTATTGTTAGCCGAACCCATTATATGCAAAATAATACAGTACTTACAGATATTACTTATTCACCCCTCAGCCTCAGTCATTATTCATTTTTTCATTAGATGTAAATATCATGTAGTAAAAGTGAAAAGCGACTGTGACTGACAAAATATGTGTAACAAAAAATAACAACGCATGGGTTTGAGCAACATAAGATTTTTTTCTTTTCTTTTCTTTTTTTGGTCTAGTAAACCTTTAAAGTAGACATACTGCATTATGCCATTTTTTACAACGAATACGTCTCAAGTGTCCACAGAATGTGTATGTGAAGTTTTAGCTCAAAATACTATTTTAAGTGGAAGCAGAAGCATGCTGTATGAGAGCTTGTCTCTTTAAATGCATATCAGCTGCTGTTCCCAATCCCCTTTTCCAGAATAGAGCTGCTGCAGATTATACCTGCTAAAAAAACATGTTTTGTGTTTAACTTTCTTAAATGCGGTTTTCTTAGTGCACACACCCCATGCATAGAAAGTTACCATCTAAGTAAGTTTACATTACAAAACACATATTAGTCACAAAAAAGTTGGTTATTTCTGTAAAGGTAAAACAGCTGGAAAATAAATTGCATGTGTATTTTAGATCTGTTTGGCAACAATATACAGTAATTAAATCAATAAATCCACCACTCTGTTTTTCCCTCTGAGGCTGGGCATCTAAATAGTTCTTTGTGCTCATCTGTGCAGCCAAAGGCAGAACAGTTAACATGTTTCAAACATGATCAGAGGAAAGAATATATATACACCTTGTGGTATGTATTTGGATGCTTTCCTGTGTAGTAATGTCCTTCTTATGTTTGTTTTTTTTTTTTTTTAGAGAAGAACTCTAGACGGCCTCCTCAGGCCTACCTGATTCTGGCTGGTGCAGAACCACTCACCTTTACTAACATCTTCCCTTATTGGGAGAAAGACCCAACTATTAAAGTGCAGGTACCGTAACTTTCAGAATATCAATAGGTGTAAAGAGTACAGCAGAGTAACACGCATTTACTTGAGTAAATGGACTTAGTTACTGTACTTAAGAATTTTTTTGGCTACTTTGTACGTGTACTGAGTATCAAAAATATAAGCAACTTTTACTCTCTACTTTACTACATTTTTGACTGAATATATGTACTCTTTACTCCACTCCATTTGAATGGACGCTTACCGTTACTCGTTACATTGTGCTTGTGCACGACAAGTCGGCATCTTTATCTATCCCCCGCTAATTTCTTGGGTGGAAGAGGCGATATCGCCATCTGCAGGATGCTGAAAGTACAGGTTCAGTGGCGGAGACTTACATGAAGTCTAGACTAGTGCACGCTCGCATTTACAGTGTGTTCTTATATATATATATATATATATTTCTTTTTTTTTACAGCTCAATAAACAAAAAGTTAATTAAAAGACTTTAAAACATAATATTGCCCATCTTTGCTCTTTTGCTTTCTACAAATATCAATCCAAACAACCACTGTTTTGCGTCTCTAAGCAACACAATTTTGTTTCATTGCTGAATGAATCACCCTTTTGAATGACGCGATTCAATCTCAATGACTCACTTATTAAGAGTGATTTTCTGCCATCTATTGGTAGTTTTAATTTCACATTTAGATTTTTCCAACTTTTTCATGTTTCAAATTATTTAAAATATCACTATTTAACGCTTTATATTTAAAATATAAAAACAATATTTATGCGTTTGTAACTGCAGTTAAATTCTTTCGTTTTGGATTAAACAGAGAAGAAATGCATCTGAATGCCACCTCAGATAAAGAGTTTGTGTTGATTTAATTTGCTTGGTAACAGCCCAAATTTGTTGTTATTCTATTACACTGATTAAATATAAGAATTTGACTCAAAAGATAATGGAAACTTTTAGAAAAAACTCACTTTATAAAAGTAAAATTGCCTGTAATTTGTAAAAAAAAAATCTTTTAAACATATTGCAAAATATGCAGTGTGAATTAAGAATGTGAATTAACTGGAGGAGTATGCACCTAATAATATACATTTTGGGACCTCTGTATCTTCAAAAACATGTAGCTAAGCCCTGAATGTTTATAATGTCTGTCTCCCCCCCGTACTGAATGCTATTTACCTACAGTATACTGTATACTGTATATATTGTGAACTTGAATTAGCAGCTTGCCAAATACCAGGTGTTTCACATTAATTAGTGACATGGCTGTTTTTGTTAGTTCAATAAAAATATAGCCCTCTGAGAGGTAAATCAAATCAAAGTCAGCTCTGAATTTTATTTTACATTTTCTCTCTTTTTTTTTTTTTTTAAATAAAATAATATATAAAAAAATAAAAAGGTTTTTCTTGTGCCTTTTTTGAAAATTAGAGTTTGACTGAGACAGACTTGTTTGATCTATTTTGTTCTGAAGTACTGAGGTGTTCAATTTCATTTCTATATTAGTAAATAAAACCTCTTAAATAAACAGTTTCTTGTTTTTCACATTTCTTGGTGTTCTTTGAGCCTACATTCATAAGTTCTTTTAAAATCGAATACCTTTACTCGAGTCTTATTGATTGGAATCAATCATAAACTTTAATTTTAAATTATTTAGCAACCCCCAAAGAACAATGTAGTTCTCCATGCTACCTGCTCCCAGATATCCCCATTTATCTGCTGTCAAATGTCTGTCAGATGATGTATTGTGATTTTTTGCATAATCCGGTGGACTTTCGCTGACAAATAAAACTTCATTGCTTTTGTTAAAACTTAAAACAGAGCTTCCTGATTTTCATATAAGAACTATCTCATATAGTGGTTGATTTCAGTACTTCCCAAAGACCTTTTAATATGGAATCCTTTTGATGACAAAACTGTATGTTTAAATATGTGCACAGGTTGAAGGAACCCGTAATAAAGTGATCCTGGTTAAAGACGCTCTGTCCAAACTTAGCAGGCAGCAGTACACCATTGAGGAACTCACCTCCAAACCTCTGCCAGAGGGAGTGGACCCTCTGCACCTTGAGAACTACCTGTCAGATAAAGATTTCCAGGTAAAACCCATTCACACATGCTAAGCAAAACTATCCCAAAACCTACTATAAGCATCGCTAGTTTAGTCTAAAGCTGGTTGCATACCAGACAAGAAAATTCAAACAAATTGTTTTCTATAAGAGTACACACACCGGTGGCACCATTTACCGTCTTTCCACAGCACCTAGCAACAATTCAAAACAATGTAAAGGCATGGCGTGGCATGCCACAACGTCATGCTGCGCTTCTCATCCAGTGTGTGATTAACTTAAAGTGGTCATCATGGAAAGTGTTGATAATGGACAAATGATTGGACAAAATGCTTACTAAGGTTTATTAGTTTTCCAGTGTGGTATATTATTGTCTGCCAAATTTGATTATAATTTTCTGCAAACTAGGGCTGTGAATCTTAATAGTGAATAAAAAGTGAATCAATTTGTTTAAAAATCCATAAGGTTTTGATTTGATTCAAAAACGATTTTTGCTTATTCTAAACCATTTGATTCCAGACAAGTCACAATGCAATTTGATTCTGCATTCTTTCTGCATTCACAGGATTTTTCAAATGCTTCTCTTAAATTTACCCTGCAACCTTTATGGAACCAGAGAGTAAGGGCAAAAAAACAACACCACTACTTTTATCCATTGTTAAATGTTAGCTTAATGATGCAGTGGCATGACATTTACATATGTAAAAAGTAATATATTTAAAATATTATTTAAAAAAGTAATATATTAAAATATTAAAGTATTAATCTAATCTATTAACCGCATCACTTAAGACTTACTATATAAAAATTTTAATTAAACTTTATTTGAAGTAGGGTAAAATTGGGCTAAAAGCGCCTTTATTATTTTTTTACCATTAATGTCACACAAAAAAATGTGGCATAGCACTTTCCAAAATATCCACTTTTCAAGATGCACATGAATATTTGTTTGATCTTTTACTACTGTAAATATTTTTTTAAATGTCAAGTGTATAGTATGTAATGTAGTATAAATTTATTAAATATCTCTAAAACGCTATGATTTTTACAAGGCTAATTGTTCTGAGAAGCAAAGAGTGGTCAGATTTACCACCTATCCAGTGCTTTGTGATTGGCCCAATAGCTAGGCACTTGTGTGAATCACAAGCGCCAGACTGTCCCTGCAAAGTTAGAATTGCCCCACTTCATAGAAAAAGTCTTTGTGCACAGTTGGACTACTCTCCTCCCAGGTTCAGGATATAGTTCTCCATAAAATGCGCTGAACACATTGCAGTTTTTGGATTTAACTGTTCTGGAACAGTGTTGTAAATACAACTTAACCACTGATTTCTAATTTTGTTCTCTAATTTTGGAAGCCCAAAAAAAGTAGTTTCATTTTCACAATGAAACACAGCGTCTCCAAAAGATGGTGCCTGCTGGCAACAACAACACTACAGAGAGAATAATAGTTCTGCCTTCTTTCCTTGCATATACATTTGGGTAGTGTTATGCAAATAAACAAACAGAGTGATGTAGACGTCTGGGGGTGTGTTTAAATGAGGTGAATTTGTTTCTGTATTTTAAATGTAGCATATTTTAATGACAGTACATTTATTAAACAAAAATTTATTTATTGTATTTTTCAAAATAAGCAGAAAGAAGTACAAACTTTGCTAAAGGGATTGTTTTGAGCAAGTATTAACTTAGACATTATTAAAATACAAAAAAAGTAAAATACTAAAAAATTATTATTTTAGCTGAAGTCTTAAACTTGCAATTGTACCACTTCAGCACAATCAAATACATTTCTGTTCATCTTTAGTTGGACAGCAGCACACTTTATGCCATCTTAGAATAAGCTTCTAAAAGTACAATTGCAGGGTGTTTTTTTATTAAGTACATAAATTGTGTATTATATTTAGCATGAAATAAATGTCATACATTTTAGTATATGTATTTTTCACTAGGTTATAGTCAAAAAAAGTTCATGTTTGAAAAAAAATACTATAGTAATTTGTAGTAAATACTATAGTTTTTTAGAATGATTAATTAGTTATGGTAATTCTATAGATTCTGTAGTAATATAAACAAATTACCCAATATTTTAAAATGTTTTCTATTATTATAGGCAATATTATAATACAACACTCAACAGTTTACTGTAAAGTATAATACAGTATGTATTACAGTTTATCAGTTCACTATAGTTAACTACAATACTACAGTATTAATTTTAAAAAAGTGTTGTAAATGCAATATAATAGGGTTAAAAACACTACAGTATTTACAAAAAATTACTGTAGTATTCTTTAAGGCTATAGGGTAACATTTTAACACAGCTACTGAAAACTGATGATGTTAGGACAGGTCTATGTCAATATTTAAAATATATGTATATATATTGACATTGCATTTGCTTTGCAGAGTGTTTTGGAGATGACACGGGATGAATTTAATGCCCTCCCAAACTGGAAACAGCTGAATATAAAAAAGAGCAAAGGCTTCTTTTAAATGAAAGAAACCTTTGTGGCTGCAATCTGTTGTACATTCCTTTTTTTTTTTTTTTCTGTATGCCTACATTACCAATATGTACAGGTAAATGTTTTAAAAAGAGAAGCCCACCTATGGCTGTCGTAGTTTCATACATTTGTAGCTTTTGGTAAAGACTTTTTTACACCGTCAATGTGTTAAATGTGACCCAATTTTTTTCCATATGTGACATAGATTGAATCTGTTCTATGACAGTGAAAACAGGAAAAAAAATGCATTTGGATATTTCAAGATCTGTTTCAGGCCTCATTTATATGTGGAGATAAATCAGATATGAATCAGATATATGTGACAATGTGACTGTCATGTAAACAGGGAGATTGGACATTCTGAGACATTGCATTTTCTACGTCATTAAAACTGTGACAATTTAGTACTTCGCTGCGGTTCAGTGACATCTTGTGGAAGGGAAGTACGAGTGGAAGCGTGGTACAATTGCAATATGCCCAAGCAAGTGTAAACACACAAATCAGGGTCACAATTGAAAGAACGTGTAAATAGAAGGTATACAAAATCGGATACAGGCATCAAGTAGGGTTTGCATCTACGCATTTAATGCAAAAAGCATTAGCAATAGCTTGAAGCATATAGAAATAAGTATATTTCACTTTGCATATGCTTGAATTTAAAAATGTTATCATATTTTATCATTATATTTTACCCTGTTTAACCTTGTTGCTATCAAATTGTGACTTTAAAATGCATTAAACACTAATGGTGACAATTCATGCAATCATTCAGAAACAAATAGGGGCCTTTTGCTCATTGAGCACTGTGCAAGATATATATTGGAAAGTGAATAGCTCTTTAAGCCATATTATGTGCAAATATTAAGTGCACAGCATCCACAGTAATGGGTATGACTAATACAGTATTATGTGATTGTGATGTTTTAAATGTGGTGATAGTATCAACTTTACAGATAGCAAATTAATATGTGTGTGTGTACAGTATATGTATGTGGATTCTGAATGTGTAGTATTTGTGTTGTACCAGAAATTTGCCACTAAAACATACTGTAAAGGTTCTTGGTTGATAATAAATGCTATTCAGTGTCATACCAATAAATGTCATGCTCTTGTTGTAAATTACCTCATATTTTATAAGTTTTGAGGATATCATGAAAAAGGAAGTGCTTTTATTTTATACTTAATTATTTATTGATTTAATATACATTTCTAAAACAACCTAAATAGCTGTACTGGCAAAATCCCTTTAAAAGTGTCAGTGTCTTAAAACAAAATTACATGAGTGTTTTTTTTTTTTTTTACACAAAGCACAGCTTTGCTGAGTTGGAGGCAGTGAGAGAGGGGAACAAGTAAAGAAGCAAATCAGTGGTGTGAATAACTGATCTCCACTGGAATTTGGAGAAAAATGTGAAAAGTAACAACAAGCTAGCTGTGCTATGCATCTTTCTTTTTGTGACAATTCTGTCCCCTATACACTGCTCAAAATAATAATAATAATTAAGGGAACAATTAATCATGTAAGACAAAATCAAATAATCTTTTGGAATATATATATGTCCAATCAGAAAATACAAGTCACAGTAAATGTGTTTTAACTCCTCTGGATTAATTGAAAGTGACAACAGGTGCACTGGAGAGGCAACAGCAAGACAACTCCCAAAAAGCAACATTTTTGCAAGTGATATAGCCACAACAAATCTCCTTATCTTTTCTGACAGATTTTTCTCTTGTTTTTGTTATGGTCATTCTCTAGCAGGATAATACTGTGCATTTTTCTGAGTATATTGTCAGAAACCTTTGCTCACAGCACAGTTGTGATGCAGCTCGATTGGCATTTGCCAGAAAATGCCTAGCCTGCCTTGAAGCCAATTATTGACAGGTAGGGGGCGAGATCAGCTCAGAATACATTTTCAAATCCACAATGACTTATTCCATATTCATTGTAGGGTATGAAAATGCAATTGAAATGTCATAGGGGACACTTTTTTTTAGACGTTCTACTAACAGTAAGTAACCTTGCAACTAAATGTCAACTAGCATTTACAGTAATGGTAGACTGTCTGCTTAATATCTTCTAACACTTTATTTTGAATGCGTTTGAATCCCTAGTACTGTAGGGATGTTGATTTAATGAAACTCAAATGTAAATATTCCAATATTTTGAGATGCTGGATTTTTTACTTTCATAAACTAAATTTAAATTAAATTTCAATTAAAAAAAACTTTGAAATGTTTTACATAATGTAATCTAATATTTCCCTTCACTAAAATTTCACTTTTTGAAATTCTGAAATGAACTTTTTGGACAATATTTGAATTCTTGAAATACATATGTGTACTGTAGAAAATTTATTTGCAACGAATTGCTTTGTGAGAAGTGCTAGACAAATTATCTTGAATTAAATTTTCCAGGGAGTTCCAGGAAAAGTACTCTTGGTATGTGCAGATCAGCTTTCTGGGATTCTAAGATTTTTAACTTTTCCTTGACCCAAGCCATCACACCTACCAGCCTAAAATCATCCCTGTCCCTAATACAACCATAACTTTAGGCCTATTCCTCTGACATCAGTGATCAAGTGCTTTGAGAGACCGGTCTTGCATCACATCAAAGCCTGACTCCCTCCGTAATTTGATCCCTATCAGTTTGCTTGCAGGGCAAACTGCTGCACTGAGGAATCCATCGTCATTCTCCTCCACACTTGCACGTGGTCACCTAGACCATGCAGAAACTATGTAAGGCTGCTTTTCAAAGATTATAGCTCAGTCTTTAACACTATCATTCTTGATATTCTAATCAATAAATTGCTGGACCTGCAGCTCCCTCCTTCTACTTGTACCTGGATAAAGGACTTCTTAACCAATAGAACACAAACTATAACACTCTCCGGATCACCTAAGGGCTATGTGCTGAGTCTGCTCCTGTACACTGTCTATACTAAACTAAGAAGGCCCAGCAGCATCTCCACTTTCTGAGAATACTCAGAGAAAGCGGTTGGAACAAAGGTTGCTGTTGACCTTCTATCAGTCCACTATGCAGAGTGTGTTCACTTATCCCATCACGGCATGGTATGCTGGGAGTTTGGCTGGAGACAAGAAATCATTACAGTGAACCCATAGACTCAAGGAAGAACACTAAATAATCCAGCAACTAATTAATATATTTATATATACACATTATTTTACATTCTATAACTTATTAGGTCATGTCTTATTGTGTTATGTGTTTTTAAATTACACTTAAGGGAGTTGCCCTTGCTGGGAATATTGTTGTATTTTAATACAAGGACAATAAAGCCATTGAAATGTTATTTAAACATAGCAAGAATGTAATATTTTATTATCATCATGTAACTAGAGCAGCCTCACACCATATGTGTCATATGAGGTGAAAGCACTGCTTTTACACTCCACAGCACTTTTATTTAGCTTCTCAGCCTTTCATACATTATGACACACAGGTAAATTGACCAAACAGATGGTAGAGCTCCATTCTGTATCTGGAGATTTCTTTTTTTTTTTTCATAGAAGCGCATTACAATGAAAACAAGAGGATCTTTTAAGACATAAGCCGCAGGTCTTTGTGATATAGTTGTATTTCCTTGGATGTTAGAGCAATGTTATAGCTTCACAGTGTGCATCAAAGCTTCACTAACAAAAGCAAAAGCTCCTGCTCTGCCAATCTGTGCCAGATACTCTGAATTCCAAAAAGGCTATTTTATCTCCTATTCTTTCTTTCTTTGAGTGACTGAATATGACAAACTGTAAAAGAAACAAGAAAATATTCTGCACTGCCTGAAAGAAAAAGCAGTTGTGTCCTTGAAGTGCAAATTATTAGCAAGTAATGTCAAGAGCAAAACAAACCTCAGGGAGAAAACATCATAGGTTCCGTATCAAACAAGTCATCCTTCGTTTGACAATGCTCAACATTTCAAGCAACTAATCAATATTTTCTCCAAAGCCAAAACTAGCCACTTTTGATTATGAGCCATGAGCGCTGGAACTCTTCAAAGACCATATGCAGCTTTGATATTTTACAGACTCAATTAAACCTTTCTGAGATGCTCTAATGTGTAAGCGATCAAAACTCCAAAACTAAATCTCTAAAACAACAAATAGGTTCTGAATACTTTTTAAACAATATAGGTTTGTTTATTTTGTACCCATAATCCAACCTACCCCAGAATGTTAATGGGAAGCAAAAATTGTAACCTGGTAACAACCAGCAAACTTGATTGCATCCTGCGAAGGGACCCCTTCTTAAAATGTAAAGAAAGCTATAAAACTTTCATGTACATGTATAAAAAAAGACCCATTGGCATTGTTCATTTGCTGTAAAAGTAAAAATAAGTAAAGTCTTTTTATATTTTCATTATGCTTAACATTCATGACTATAAAACATAAGAGAATGTTAGACCTAAACCTTTTTTTTTTTTTTACATATATAGAGTACTAAAGTATTTTTTTTATCCTTAGACAGGATTAAAGATCAAAGCTGTGGACAGCTTATTACTAATAAGCATGCAATGTGCAGATAAGAAGTGAGAAGGAGGTGTTTTTATGCTCTAAAAAAACTCAGGGTGCAAAAGAAAAACAGCTGCATTTAAGATGACATTAGGCCCTGATCTTGACAGTATTACCAAATGCCAATATTTGCACATTACCAAATTCTCCCACCTTTCTCTTGTCCTTTTTCTCCCTCATTCTGCTTGGTTTGTGACTGCACCCTTTAATTTCCTGCCGTCTTTGTTTAATATAGCTGGAGGTTTCCTGAAGGAGAGGGATTAGGATGACTGAATGATATTTCCTTTTTGGAGAATCTTTAAGACATACAGTATTTTCCACTTTGGGGCAATTTAGCCACGTTGTTTGTAAACAACTCTGCTCAGTTAACAGCATTTTAAGTGCTGCCTGATGAAAAGCTATGTAGCATCTGCTTAAAATCACAGATGGCCTATAAGTCTTTAAAAGACCCTTTTAGCCTTTGACATTTGCATATAAATTACAGACCTAGACCCTCATTCTACATTTATATGGCTTAATTGCCCATAGCTTTCCCCCCACTATCAAGACGAGGTTAAACAGATTGGGTCTCCAATCTCTACATCAAACTTCAAACAAATTCCAAAGAGGAGCAGAAGACCAATGAGTAAAGCCACCAATGACCTAACCAGACAAGTGGTCTGGCTCCCCAACTTCCAATACACATAACGCACACACACAAAGACATTTTCTCTATTTTATGCTATGAATATGCTATTATAAATGTATCCTGTATATGGATGCATTGTGTGTATGTTCCCTTGTATGCATTATACCAGTTTTAACTTTTTAATTAGTTAAACTGTCTATATTTGAGTGTATACAGTAAGTGTATCTCTGCTTTACTCTCTCCTAAAGGTTCCTTTCTTGGTATCAAAATTATCTTCTCTTTATTACTGAAACAATGATGTATACTATGTAATCACGAAATGCATCATACAATTTCTACAAGGTTTTGAAATAAACTGCCACAACTCTCCAGACCAGCAGTAAAAATACCAATGGGCCATAAACTGAGAAAAAGTTTCTCCCACCAAAAATTCCTGCTTGTGATTAGCCATTCCACCCAAATGGTGGGTGTGTCAGGGAACCATCAAAAGTTCAGAACCCAGGCTATTCTTTGCTCAAAATCCTTCTTCTTGAGACAGACACTTTTCAACACTTTGCTAAACTCATCTCTTGAGTTTAACCTTCGCCAGTTTTTACCTTCAAGTAACTTTGTTAACTGGCTGTGGACTATTTCCTCTAGAAACCAGAGGAAAACCTCCAGCTCACGCCTAAAGGTCGATCTTGAACCTACCGCATCAGGACTCTTTTGCAGAACAAAGATCGATACAAGTAACATTTATAAGTATTTAGATGCGTGTTTAAGCTTGAACCCCTTTTTACGGTGAACCTTGATTCTTTGATTATTCTCATTAGGCTGTGGTTAATTTCCTTTATCCTGTATGTATATGTTTGTTGAATTTTTTTGTATGTTAGCTGTAGCCTCATCTATAAAATTTCTCTATTCACAGTTGATTGTCTCTGTGTTCTGATCACAATCCTAAGTCACTGAACGTTGATCTTTTGGCTACATGCTAAATTACTGCTAGTACTGCACAGTGGGAAAGCTATCCTTCCTTGGCCAGGAAATAACCTTTCCTAGAATTGATAAATAATTATATTATCTGCTCAGTGGACAGACAGATCAAGTAATTGTAACATTGATTCTGCTACAGTTAATCCTAGAATCTAATCTAAATATTTATTATTAATTGTAACCAGTAATAATTAATTATAAATATTCCCCTATTGAGCAAATTTGTTACAGCTATTTACATTGAAAGTCGGATATCCAAGTATTCATGTTTATTTAAAACCAACAGCTACCACCTGCTGCAAAAACAATCCATTTCCATTTTCCATTTTTCAGATGATTTAATTAAAAATTCTATGAACTATTAAGGATAAAAGACTACTATTAACATTTTTCAAAGACTTGTTTTTTCTTCTTTTTTTTGTTATATGCCTTAACTGAGTGTACCGGTAGTCAAAGTGTACTGAGAATGTAAATTAAAGCATTTTATACTGCATCATTTGTTGATTGATCAAGAAAAATCACTGATTGTTAATTTTATCCTGATGAATATGCTGTCCTTCATTGATGCTATTTTTGCATGCATCTGTTTTTTTTTTTTTTTACTGCCTGGTGAATTAGCCTGCTGGCACATCAATTGTTGCTGAGAACGCAGTCTCTTCCCATCAATGTTTGACACTGCTTGTGTTCTTTGGAGCAAATTACCCAAGTTAGTGATTGGGCCCATTTCTGCACTTTTAATGCATTTCTCAAGCTGTTAAATTCTCGATTGGATTGGAGCCAAATACAGAGAGTACTCACTCGAGTACTCGCTCCTCAAATAGGGAGACATAAAAACAGAGTGTTGCCAATAGAGCCCCTCCCCAACATCAACAGCAGGGGAGCTGGTGATGCTGGGCCTTCTAAATCAAGGAAAGACCTGAGGGTTGTCCTCCAAGAAAGGAAGGCCCCGCAGAAAAAGAAGAAGAAGCCCTGAGATGAGTGGTTCAGTGCTTCAGAAGGCAGCCCCCTCCGGGAAACAGCGGGGTCCACCGCAGTACACGGTGCCCGTATGTACCCAGTGCCCTCAGGAGACCACCTCACTAACCCTGCTACAGGGTGTGAGCGTCTACAGCGAACGCCACTCTCAGTTTCCCCTGCCCAGTACTGTAGCAGGGCTGAGAGGTTCCCCACTGGGCGTTCATGAGGGAAAGGCCATAGCTCCACCCAAGGATGGGCTGTCTCGAAACATTCAACTCGTCCCTATAGTTCCATCAGAGACCAACCTCAAGAGGCTGGTTCCCTTAGTAGACTATTTCACAGCATGGAAATTACTCTCGATGATTCCTGCATGCTGTAGAAAGAGGATACAGAATTCAGTATGGACGGTCTCCACCACAATTTGCGGGCATCCTGCCCAAACTAGTGGGTACACAGCAGGCTCTGGTGATGAAACAATAAGTAGAAACTCTTCTGAGGAAGGAGTCTATCAAGGTGGTCCATCCTCACGAGAAGGAATGCAGGTTCTACAGCCACTACTTCATAGTTCCAAAGAAGAAGGCCCATTTGAGGTCTCAGGCTTTGAACCGTTCAGTAATGAAGCTGAAGTTCAAAATGCACTCAACACAAGATGTGGCGGCCTTTAAGGCCCTGCTAGCAGGGGTCCCTATGGCCGACATTTGCAACACTGCAGATCGACCCCCCACAAGTTTGTCTGTTTCTACGGACTGGATCTACGAGCCACTTCGGGCACACTAGACAGGGATTTGAAAGTCTGGGGCCGTGGGCTGCCATAGACTGTTTCTACAGGTATCTAGTTAAACCATCTTTCCGGACAGCGCACTCTTTGCTTTCTACCACAGAAGCCTGAGACCTGAGCACAGAGCGGCGCTGTCCGAAGATGGCCATCGAGCGGACTTTGCCGCCTTCGTGGAGTGGACACTGGCGAGGAATGGATCTTTGTTCATGGTCTGTCCTGTGGAAGAGCTCGAGAGTACCACTCCCAGCCCAAAGCCCAGCCCACCATCTCCCCGCAGCATGGAAGCCCCTTCCTAAGCCCATCGCTGATGCCACGGCAGAGCTACCGATGATCCATCGCAAATGGATGCGACAGAGCTGAGGTGCACTACGCAGCCTGGAACTGTGACAACAGACCAGGTGAGAGAGCTGAAGTGTGACAGAGCCACCATGGAGCTCGTCACAGATAGCAAGAGTGCGGAGTGGAGCTCAGCCCACCGCACCATGGCTGAGGATGAGCTGGTTGATCTGGGGAAATCATAGGAGCAGTTTGATGTCAACGTCAGGCCTGGATCATCGGCTCTCCGTCTTCGCCTCCTCAGGGAGTCTACACTATGGCTGGGCTCTGGGTCCTGCCGAATTACTCCTGTTTCCTTGCTGGCTTCTCCCTCCATCGTCACCATCCTGGACTTTGTTTCTCATCCTCCTCCCGGTTACCCAGCCACCTCCTGAACCTCCTCCAGACTTTTCCTCACGCCCCTTTGTTCGCTAACGCTGCAAGGACGTGGCTTCTGGCAGGGGGGCGAACCGTCACACCCCTGAACCATTGGTGTACCTGTAAGCCAATTGCATAACGTTTGGTTATAATTTATGATGCACTGGCTCAAACTTCCACTGTAAACACGGGTATTCAGCAAAAACAAAACTATTGAGTGAACTTAATTGCAAGATTACAGCATGACCTGAAAATATTCAAGGACAGGAAAAACTTGTCTGACCTGTTTGTTACTGATTGGCAACAATTGATGAATTAATCTTTTAGCAAGTAATATCCCCCCGTTTTTACAGTCTGAACAAGTTGATGCTAGTTGACGAAAGTCAGAGCCAGTCTACAGACTGAAGCTGACAGATTCCACAGAAAATCGGGTAGTGTATTATGGTCATAGACTCGTTATTTTCAGACGATTTGAGAACCCATTTGTTTTTATTTGTCTTGCATCTCCTATCAACGTGGTGCACATTTCTGCATCAGTTTGATGTGATCGGAACAACTTTTAAAGTCTGGTAGTGTATGTCCCTCGGTCGTGTAGTGTCTGATGCTCAGTTTTCCTTTGTCACTATTTACAGAGTCTGTTTTTAAAATCTGTTCAGATTTTAAAAGTTGTGTAGTGTATTGTAGCCTTAACCTAAACCACAATCTTAAATTCAGCATCTACATCACGGCTCTAAGCCCACCCTCTGTTCGTTGATTGGTTCGGCCATTTTAGAGCTGAAGAGAAACTGAGAGATGGTCTGCTATATCAGTCTGAGTACAGAAGCAAGCGAGATTCAGCGGTAGTATGAAGTCTGATGTAGTCAGACTAACAGCAGGCAGCTGTAAAAGTAAAAAATACAGATGCAGATTTTGGTCAAGTTGTTTAGTTCCATTGAGCCATAATTTCACTATCACCATAGTGCTGTGTTTAAGCTGAAAAACAGAAAGTTTTGCCTCATTTCAGATTAATTTGTCACTCTAGTCATGAAGCAAATACGGCAGTTCATAACACAGCAAGTGTTGTCCATTCTCAAATTTTAACTTCTACCTTAACCATCATATAGTCTCTGCAGTGTTGGTGTTCCCATTCTGACAATCTTGACCTCTTGATGTGATGGCACAGACACAAAGAAAGGTTTATTCCACCCCTCTCAAACAGATTACAATTTAATTCCGTTTGAGCATTAGTATTCCGATTGAGGTGTTAATGAAGCCTTTATCGATCACCTCAAACCCAGACTCCATGGACAAACACTTACAGTACCTCACATACAGAAAAGCAAGCTTCATTTAAACTAAACAGAAACATAATGAAACTCACACTAAAAATCATATAATAAAAAGAATAGGAATAAAAACATGTAATAATCAAATTAACTTACCGAATTTGCATAAACCTCTGTTCTGTTTTTCTCTCCGGTCAGCTGCAGCTGTGTTGTCTGTGTTGTGACATCATGTAGTGTATTACATTCAGGCTATACTGCAAGGTTACAGCAATATCAAAATATACTCTAAAACATCCCATCCAAGTCAGAGTCCAGAGTCAGATTCGATTGATGTATTGTATTGCTCTTATCTGTACGATCAAAACTCAGTGAGTAATTTCAATTTTTATTGGCGTCATCAGAAGATGCCTCAAAACGCATGTATGCGTTTGCGGAACCCAAATGCAGGCAAGCAGCACTGTCTTCTTTGATCGTCTGATTCGCTCAATGAGGAGCCAGCTTATTCAAACCTGTGACAGAGCCATATTCTGCTCTGGCAGTGATAATGTGGGTTTGGAATGATTTGTAACATTTTTATAATTGTAATGAATAACAGCACATAAAAAAGCTCGCAGCCCATATTTTCATCCCCATAAACAATACAATGGGCATGAATAAAAGTGGTTATAAGATGATGGCATGAATAGAGTAGACGCTTGCGAGCTATCTCTCTCTCAACGCTGCAAGGCTCCGTCCCGGCCCTTCAAAGCCTTTAAGAATTAGAGATCTAAAATGCTGGTGGGCAGGGAGTATTCAGAGGCAGGTCAAGCTAGTGACGTGTCTGCACACAGCAAAAAAAAAAAGCTATGTTACAGGCGTACCAGGCGTTTTTAAGCAAACTATTTGGTTTCTTCTTGCGCCTCAGGGAGTGATGTCACGTTTGCGACAGGTCATATTTTCAGGACTACTCACCTACCGAGCACCACGTCTAGCGACACACGAACAACAGCCAAAGAGGATAATATTAAGGTTCATTGTGCACTCTGTGCTGGCGACAAAGTGTTATCTAGCTTTAGATAGACTTTTCTAGTCGCAGCACGCCACAGTGAAACTTTCTGAGAGAGTCCTACCTGGTGGTGCAAAGTAGAGAGCTGTGACCACTGCAGAAGGTCTTCCATCACCCAAACAACAAAAACTGGACTTCAGTACAAAACAGTACTGGGCAGTATGTTGTAGAGGAAATGCTGCCCTTAAACACTGTTGACTCGTCCTCGTTTCGTGCCATAATAATGCCAGTGTTCCAGGTGGTCAAAATACACAAATCAAGTGCTTGAGTAAAAGTACAGACCCATACTATAAAACATTACTCCAGTAAAAGTAAAAGTACTCCTTTTTCGATTTTACTTGAGTGAAAGTACAAAAGTACTTGTTTTTTTATGTACTTAAGTAAAAAAGTACTGCAATTTTTTACGGTCTACTTAATTTTATATAGCAAATATTTTTTCATAATCTTACTGCTCAAAATACCTGGGATTTTTGACGAGCATGATGCAGTAATATTTAATGTGAAGCTTACACTGCAATGTACCCGAGAGAAAACAGATTTAAGGGTCTAATTTTCACCAGTAAGAAAAAGGTGTTTTGAAGCGTAGGCTATTGTTTTGCAGAACGTCACAGAGCGTTATATATGACATGAGAATAAGAGGATAAACATTTGACGGAAAATATAATATTTTCTTTTTTTTCTCAAACCTTGTCTGTGTTGTAAACACTCATGGCAAGGGCATTGCTTCACCATTGTACACACAACTGTTAATTACTGTAGTTACTTGAATATCAAATCCTTTCTTTTTCCCCTCAGATGTAATATATAAAAACTATTTCGATATGATCTAAAAATGACTATAACAGCACAAGCAAGCTTGTTAGCTAAATAATTAGCATTAACGTTAGATAACAATATTTAGACCTACTTATTTTCAGTATATGGTTATGAATAAACATTCATATCTGTCTACTCGGCTAGTTGATAAACAATACAAACACACACAAGGAGCTAAATGCAGCGCCAGTTGCTCGGTTCACTGGAGAATGTCTCTGAACGGATCGTTTGAATCAGTGAGCTGTCGAATCATTTGGTGCGATTTCCGAACCGATTGAACAGGTTCATTAAAAAGAATCAGTTTGTTAATGAATCACTCATCTGCGTCTTGCTCGGAGCACGTGATATATGAGTAACTATATGTTTTATGAAATGTAGTAAAGTAAGAAGTACGTTCCTTTGCTTAGGAATGTAGTAAAGTAAAAGTTGCTAAAAATAAGACTACTCTGGTAAAGTACAGATACCTGAAAAATGTACTTAAGTACAGTAACGAAGTACAAATATTTTGTTACTGCCCACCACTTTTTCCAGGGCGCAGTGGTCTCCCTGCTTTCAGTTCTTTCCACCCGGCAATGTAGAGAAGCTGAGAGGCTCGCCACCTACTCGGGAGGTTTCTAGAGCAGCTAGATCGGCTGCTGGTCCTCCGCTTCAGGGCACCGATTTAGCAGCTCTACTAATACCAGAGTCTTAAAGATACCTTATAAAGGTTCCCATTATTTTGGGTGATAATGTGGTCTGAGGGATGTTGTTTCTATAGGTTTTCAGTAGTCTCTGGTAGGCTCTTGTTCTACCAGTTTGGTCTTCCTGGGCGATGGCGTGGTCTGAGAACCATTGTTTCTATAGAAGTTTTCAGTAGTCCTGATGCTCAGGACTTCGGAGGGCAGGCCCCTCTCTCCTCAGTGCCCTCATGAGATCGATCTGATAACCCTGCCAGTGTTCCAGGGCGCAGTGCAGCTAGATCAGCTGTCCCCTGCCAATCCTCCACTTCAGGGCACCATGCTAGCAGCTCTTAGTATACCAGAGATCAGTCTCGAGAGACTGATTCCCCGAATAGACTATTTAGCAGTGATCTACTGACAAATGTGTCTCATTGGGTCCTGCGCACTCTAGATACGGTGGAGAAGGATGGGGGCTGAGGCCCATTTTAGATCTCAGGCTACTGAACCGCTCAGTTATGAAGCTGAAGTTCAGGATGCTCGCTGTCAAGCAGATCCTGTCACAAATCAGGTCCAAGGACTGTTTTGTCATGATGGATCTAAAAAAAGACATGTACTTCTACCTATGTAGTGGCTGAGGAACAAAGGTGTTTTCCTGAGGGGAAAAAAATTCCCTTCACATGACCAAAATGTCATGCTGAACCATACGTGCCTTAGAAATGTGCAGGAAACCTTGGTTCCTAAATCAGGGCCTGGTGCTGGGAGCTCCAACTTGCCACATACAATAGCGATGGAAGCGTTTCTCTCTGTTTACTAAGTGGTTACGACTGACTGCTCGGCCTGCGGTCTGTGGAGTGGTCGCCATCTCATGTGGCACATCAACTGCCTGGAGTTGATGGCCGTGTTTCAAGTATTGAACACTTTCTTACAGATGTAAGATAAGAGATGTGTTGGTGCACACTGACAACGCATCAGTCGTCTCTGCATCAACCACCAAAGAGGCCTGCGTTCGCACCCCTTGTACAAGCTGGCGCACCAGATCCTTGTGTGAGCCTGGGACAGATTCCTCTCACTGAGAGCCATCTATATTCCCAGAGGGGGGAAGCAGATCTGAGATGTATCATCCAGCTTTGCGAAGGTCTGGATGTCACGGTACCCGTGAGGGGGCACACCTCAACCACAGGTCTCGCAACCTAGGTTGTTGAGACCATCCTCCAATCCAGAGCTCCATCTACTAGAAAACTATATGCCCTGAAGTGGAAGTTGTTTTCTTCCTGATGTAGAGATCGTCAGCAAGATCCAGTCAACTGCCCAGTCGGTACAGTTCTGGAATTTCTGCAGGCTAGATTCTCTGCTCTGGTCACTCACTCCACCCTGAAGGTTTACATGGTGGTCCCCTGGTCATACGTTTCCTCTGCGGTGTGCTGAAGTTGAGGCCTCCAGTACGTTCCCATGTGCCGACCTGGGACCTGGCTGTCATTTTAGATGCTCTCTGTGGGCCACCTTTCGAGCCCATAGAGGAGAGCTCTGATTGTCTACTGACGATCAAGAACATACTTTTGCTAGCATTGTGTTCTCTGAGGAGAGTACGTGACCTTCAGGCCCTCTCAGTGGCCCCTTCTCATCTTGAGTTTGTGCCTGGCATGGCTAAAGCTTTCCTGTACCCGTGAGCGGGTTACAGTCCTGAGGTACCTACGGTCACACCTCAGCCAGTTGTACTACAGGCCTTTAATCCTCCTCCCTTCAGGGAGCCTGGTCAGCAGAAGCTAAACTGTATATGTTCAGTGTGAGCACTGGACGCATATGTCCACAGAGCTGTGGAGAAAGTCAGAGCTGTTGCTCGTATGCTTCGGTCCCCCCAAGAGTGGGTCTCCAGTGACCAAGCAGACTTAAAGCCGTTGCATAGTGGATGCCATCAATCTGTCATATGAGTTCTCTGGTCTCCCACTGAGGCTAAGAGTCAGAGCGCATTTGACACACATTGTCTGCTTTTTCAGGCTGGATCTGTGAGCCATTCCAGGCTCTTCAGTTTTACTGTCAAAGCTGTGCACAAACACACACTAGACAGGGATTTGAAAGTCTGGGGGCATGGGCATCTCGTTAGCATAGCGTCTCGTCGACACGGCTCGAGTTCCTTGAAGAGGAACGTCTCAAGGTTACGCATGTAACCCTAGTTCCTCGAAGGTACAAGACGCCGCGTCTCGAAACCACACTTTCGGCATCCCCTGTCGGTGCTCCGCTGCATGACAAGAGCTATCTGCCGGCAGCATTCCACGTGCTTTTATGCTTCCTGGCCCGTGACTTAACCCACCTATGATGTCCCAACTTATCATTGGCTGATTTTACACATGATTCAGAGCCGTCACGCTGGAGGCGTTCCCATACCATCTCATTCCTTCAAGGAATTAGGGTTGCATGCTTAACCTTGAGACGTTTGTATTGAGGGTTTTTACAGTAGTTTGCAACTGAATCTACACCGATTCTGGTTTACATTATAAACAGTTTATCATTATTAGATTAATTTACAACAAAACAAGGACACAATCCTTCATTAAAATTATGATGTGGTAGCTGAGATATTCAGACCTACAGGACGCGCAGCCATCTGACAACCCCAGTCATCAAGATATTGATGAATCTAAAAGAGTACAGTAACTGTTAATCACAGATATAGACATTGAAAATTCCTCTTTAAATTCCAATTTATGTTTCTAATACTGTACAACAGCTGAGGGAGCCCAGCGAGCATACACACAGCTAAAAGATGTATTTAAAATGTTTATATTCTAAATCATAAACACCTTAATAAACATCTAATGAATATTTGTGATGTCTGATAGGAAACAAGGAAACAACTTATAGACATACTGCAGATAAACACAAACACATCTTGCAGACATAAATGCAGACATTAATAGACAGTCCTTGATTTATGTTTGCTATAAGGGAGTTATGAAAGGGACACATGAAAATTGTCTTGACTGTTTGCCTCTTGCCATCACTATAAAAGTTTTGTACATTTTAAAGCAAACTTACTACATGATATGGCAAAAAATGTTTTATGTTTGCTATTATGATTTTCACAATACGTACATTACAAGACAATTAGGGGTGTCTATTTACACTAAGTGCAAATTGTCCACTTTATTGGCAGTGGCTATTTACAATAACTCCGCCCAACAATGTGTGATTGGGCTAGTCATCATTACAAAAGACGGCTTTCTGCCATCAGCTCCAGTGATGGAAATGGCAAAATATGTATTGTACTCATTTTGACGTAATTGACCGGTGTATAAATCCACCTTTTATTTTCAATACAAATGAAGGAAATAATTAAAAAGTTGAAAATGAAATATTGGGTATGGTGAGGGTAGGTGTAATAAGGGCTTTTTGTGTGTCATAAGGTGTCAACTGTGGCATCTATTTAATCATTTCAATAAACTATTAAAATTAATTAATTAAAATTAACACTCAATAAGTTATCGCATACTGTTTTATAATTGTACTTCAATACTGAGGTGCAGATAATTGCCACAATTTGCAATAAGTAGTAGCAGAAATTCCTATTTTAACAGAATGTAAATATAATCTAAAACTATTTTCACTTAGTGTATATAGCATATTTATAAATAATGCTGCTGTTCACAAAGTGTAAATAGCCGCTGCTTAAACAATTTGAGAAATGTATTCTTGCAGCAGAAAAAAATATATATGTATTTCATTTGAATTATGCTTTAGACCAATACAATTTCTATATCCTACTGTTTTCATAATTATAATTTAGTAAATTCCACTTGTCATTTAAATTCAAGTTCAAATTCAACATTCTGTGGTCCATACTTATACTCATAAGCTAAATAAAATGCACTCTCTGGTGGAAAATATTTCCCTTTTTTTAAACATCTATGAAAGAAATGTAAGTGTTGCTGTAAGATCAGTTGAAAGCTACATTCATAGATTCGGTATATGTGTGTTTTCCACTGTGTTGTTACCACTGGTATTGTGTATAGATAAAAAGGTGCTCAGGCGTCAGATTGGCTGTGGTTGTTGCAGTCGCTTTGGGGGCTCAGAAGCCTGGTGAAGTGTGAAAGTAAAAACTGTCAACAGGATGAAAATACAGTAGCTAAAAGATTGACCTGACAGCCAGTTACACGCAACAAAACTGAACTGATTAAACCAGATATTTTATCAATTCTTTGTATCCTGACTGAAAACAAGAAACTGGTGATAATATTTATTAATTAATGCTTCAACTGACGTATGTACTGTATGTAGCCAAATTTCTTAATCTTTTATTTCCTGATAAATTTCCACACAATAGCTAATATCAAAGTGCTATAAGTTTTTACAAATTTCTAAGATAAAACATTGTGCTCTCAGGAATGGTTTTTAAAAAGCACAACGTAGAACACAAGGGTCTTGAGAAATGCTTTTGAGACGTGATGCAATAACAACAATAACGGAAATACTTGTGCAACACAGTCTCACTCCAACTCGTCACATTTTGATGCTTGGTCAGGACCCAGGCCCCTTTTGTGTCGTTTTTCGATGCTCAAGGTACCCCTTTTCAGGCTCATTTCGAGTTGAGGGGTCCTTTGTTGTTTTAAATAGGAAACCCTTAGTGTCAATATGATGGCGCTATATATATATATATATATATCTATATATTTTTTTTTTTTTTATCGTCATAATTAAAAGATATATTGGGAAAAAACACAAGCATTATTGCATATGTGTATGCAATTATATTACACATTCATGAGCATATAACCCAAACCCTGCTCCTAAACCTACCATCTGTGAATAAAACACAAGATATAGCAGGCAGATACAACCTCCATCATCATGTATTTGAAAGACATTAATATTCCATTAATGATTCAAACTGATTGATTTGTGAGAACAATAGATGCGGTCGCTTTCTCCATCTTCCGTGTACTTTCTGTCTGTGAGCGATTTTAAAAAATGCACTTCCTTACGTCCTTACGTCATTGTTGGCTATCATTGGCTCTTGCGCGTCTTGTTTGCGTCTTGTTGTTGTGAAATCATAGTGGCTCTTGTGTATCTCCTTAATGAGATGGAAGAGTGTGAACGGAGCGGGATCATTTTAGTGATTAAAACCTTGTGTTTTACTCTCTTCTTCACATAAACACTTTGTATGGCTTCAGAAGACTTGGAATGTGACACAACTTGTTTGTAATGTATTTATTCTGCTTGGTTATGATTAGTTTTTGCAATAAATACCTGTACAGTAACTTCATTTGCCTGTGTGTGTGTTTATATTGTTCAGAGGAGGGTAGGTTTAGGGAAGGGGTGGGGTTTGGTGCTCCAATAAACCTAAAAAAATTATATAATAAATTTATATATGCATGCAAACCATTACATTAAACCAAACAACTGAAAACAACAGAGGACCCCTCATGTTGACATGTGCCTGAAAAGGGATACCTTGAGGATCGAAAAATGGCACAAAATGGTCCTGACCAAGCGTCAGTGAGTGAGACTGTGTTGTGTAAAAATAAGCTTCCTAAGCTTGTTCCGACTTCGAGTTCTTCTGATTGGTCCACTCTCCCCTCTACGTGTGATTTGCTATAAAAATGGGTGTTCTTGACATACACTTTGGAGTCGAAAATGTGCACCGAACAGGCAGAGAAAATGTCTTTGCGGACGTCAGGTGATAAGAATCTAAACTCACACATAGTTTAGAAAATTAGTCCCGTCCGAATAGGGCTTTAGTGTGTTAGGTGTAAGCCAGGGTAAAGAGATGTGTCTTTAATCTAGTTTAATCTAGATTTAAACTGACAGAGTGTGTCTGCCTGCCTAACAGAATTAGGTAAATTTATCCTGAGTGCTAAATAGAAAAAAGATTGATTGATATCACGTCTTCATTCACTGCTACAAACTGATGGCGGTCAGATAAGTATAATTTGAACCATGCTAAGGCACTTTCACTAATGCCAATAGAGTTTTCTAGTGTATTCAAGAGAATGTTGTGGTCAGCAGTGTTGAACGCAGCGTTGAGATCCAATAGCACTAATAATGAGATACAATCACGATCAGTTGATAGAAGCAGGTAATTTATAACTCTTATTAGATCAGTCTCAGTACTATGATATGGTCTACATCCTGACTGGAAATCCTCACAGATACCATTTTTCTCTAAGAAGGAATATAATAGTTATAGTTTTATATAGAATATATAGTTTTTTAACGAGAGGCTTAATAACTGCCAGTTTGAAGACTTTGGGGATATATCCTAATGACAATGATGAATTAATAATAGACAAAAGGGGATCTATGACTTCTTGAAGCAGCTCTTTTAATAGTTTAGATGGGAAAGGGTGGTTTAGATGATTTAACAAATTTATAAAATTCTTCCTCTACTATGGTAGAGGATGAGTGGAATTTTTCTACAGTGCACTGATGTGATACTGTAGTTGATCGCTGCAAAGTGTTTATTTTATTGCTAATAGTGTTAATCTTGGAAGTAAAATATTGCTTAAAGTCATTACTGCTGTGGTCTTAAAGCAGTCTTTTGTGGTAGAGGTGATGGTTCTACCATACGTACTTGTAACAAGTTGCAGAATTTACAGGTTTATCTATATGGAGTTTACACAAGACTAGATAATGATCTGAAATATCATCGCTTTGCTGCAGAATTTCAAACCATCAATTCCATGTTAAAGTACTAAATCTAGAGTATGATTTCGACAATGAGTAGGATACGTGTTAAGGATACGCGTCTAACCCCGAAGGAGTTCAAAATATTTAAAAATGCAGATATCACGGTTCATGGGTTCATAATCTCATTCATGCCGTTTGTGTGTATGAATGAGTGGGTGTGGCTAACAAGCTAACTAGTTCAAGCTGTGGCTCATTACCCAACACTATTTAATGTATGCTAACTGTCCTGTCTTCATCAGTACCTCTGTTTTGCTGTGCGGAGATCACCTATTGTTGTTCCGGATTCCAGTTTGTTATCCACTCTCTCCAGTGAGGATTCGCCTAGGATATCCTGTCTTCCTCCAGGATTGCACGCTGTAGTCCCTGCGTTACCTTCCAGCGTCTCCTGACAGCATTCATGCTCCTTGCCTCTACTGAACTCTTGATTGATTTACGATCAATTAACTCTTTGTTTTGCATCTGCAATGGGCTTTGTGACAATTTTGACATCATAGTTCAGATGCGGGCCGGGCCTCTGGCCTGTTTTAGGCTTCTACTTATTATTTTTATTTTAGCCACCAATTAGTGAATAAAAGAATGCCATGAGGTGCCATTGAATACAACACGAAACCGTGTGCTGCAGCTAAAAACGACTCTGCAGTGTTTATTGTCCCGCAGCAGAGAGAGAGCAGCCACCAGAGCAGCTGAAGAGTTCTGCGTTCAGATACACGCAATCTCTCTGCAATGTCCCAGCAAAAGTAATTATCATGAATGTGTCGGGGGGAATATACATATCGATATATAGATATATTCTATAGATATATTTATCATGTCTTTTTTGCTGAGTTTCGGTTCCTTTTTGTGAAGCGCTCTTGTTCAACTTGAGAAGGCACAACGTTCTTGTTTTCTTTATTTTCTAAAATCATGTTTACTGTCAGTGCACACAAATAAAAGTAGACCCTTTACAGTTCTGAATGATGTATTACTCCTACCTTTATTAGAGGAAAATTAAGGCGAAGGCTATAAAATTCAAGTGCTGGCTGGTGCCTGTATGTCCTGCAGAACGCGCTTTATAGTGTCACTCTCTGCACAAACCATCATGTCACACATTTATTGTTTTAGCATTTAACCTTTAAACATTGTTATATGTTTGAACTGTTTTAGCATGTCTATCAATTTTTTTAAGGCAAGCCGTGACGATTTGAGAAGGCTAAATTGATCAGTCATACTTTATGATCAGCTCACTGTCTGCCACTTTAGAAAAACACAAACTTATATTTAACAAACAAAAATGTCTAAATTAGCTTTATAAAAAAAAACAGAACAAAATATTATTTTCTGTAAACAGCAGTATAAGATGTTTTTCGTAATTCTGATAAGCTGTCGGGACAAGGGCCGGCCACGGGCCTAGATTTCAGGCCCTTGCAGGGCTCTACCACAGTCCTGAGATAAATGAGGATCTGCATGCCACTGAAGTTACTGCAGAGGAATAATAGAAAAACACTGTTTTAAATGCATTTAATTGTTTTTGTTTTTATTGTAGCAACATGTTTATTAAAGTTATTACAGGGGTGTCAAACTCAGTTCAAGTGGGGGGGTCACAGACCTGTGCAGTTTAAATGCAACCCTAATTAAACACACCTTATCCAGCTAATCAAATTTAAAAACTACATGATATGTGTGTTGGAGCAGATTTGGAACTTAACTCAGCAGGGCTGCGACCCTTCATGAGTTTGACAGCCCTGGGCTATTAGGTTTTTATTTTTTATGATCAGTCTACAACAGTGGTGTCTTGCAAAGTACAGCTCCAAATCTAATCAAACACACCTGAAACAACTAAATAAAGTCTTCATGATTGCTTGAAAAAAGACAGGTGTTTTAATTAGAGTTGAAGCTGAACTTTGGAGGACAGTCGATCGCCAGGAGCAGGATTGGGCACCCCTGTTGTTGACAGTGTTTCCCAATTCCAGTCCTGCGGACCCCCTGCTCTGCACATTTTGCATGTCTCCCTTATTTAACACACCTGAATGAGATTATGAGATAATTATCAGATTTCTATCCTAATAAGCTGATGATTTCGTTCAGGTGTGTTAAATAAGGGAGACATGCAAAATGACATAATACCTGACATAAGCTTTACTGACATAATACCTTCCACATCTAGCAAGAAGTCACGGAACCAGAAGGTATCGTCGGATAATCAGGATTGAATGAGAGGTAGAGTTGAGTGTCATCAGCATAGCAGTGATATAAAAAGACAGGTTTCTAAATGACAGACCATAGTGATGCCATGTAGGCAGAGAAGAAAAGTGGTCCAAGAACTGAGCCCTGAGGCTGCCTAGTGGATGAAGTGTGGTTTGAGAGTGGTAGAAATAGTAGGAGTATGAAAACACAGTAAGAATTGTTTAAAAGAAGTAGTAGTAAAGAGGATAAATAAAAAGTGATATTTCTCTCATAGCCACAATGCGAACATGCTTATATATATATATATATATATATATATATATTTGTCACGGATCGCTCCTCTGTGGCCCTTCCCGATCGCCAGCAGCGGGAACCCTCACCTGAGTTCTAACGTTTCCACC
>JAUYWG010000006.1:1170860-1182586 GCA_034779775.1 Enteromius afrohamiltoni
TTACGTTCGTAACCTAGACGTTACCCTTTCAGTCTAATCACTTCGACGTTACATATGGGAACACCCATGGAATGGGCAACGACTCTAAGGCCGCGTTACGCGGAGACCCCCCGCCGACTGGCGAGATACTTTTCAAATTCGTCAGCAGAGGAGTCTGCACATAACCTTCTCAACCTCTCCATGGCCCGTATGAGGGGCGACAGAGTTGCTTTCAGTGGTGCTGAAACAAGTGGTTGAGGGCGGAGCGCATGAAGTTTGAATTAACGCATATGGGACAAGAGAATTCAATATATCGATATGAATATGGATATAATTGAAGGGAAATGTTTTTTGCCACACCTCTGGCGAAGGAGACCAGAGGAAGCACAGCCGGAGCTACTCCACTCTAGACCGACTGCTTGGCAGGGAGGACTCAGGTTACACACATTGAAGGAAACAATGAGATGTTAAGCGCAGGTTCCGTGGAAGTGGTGCAGCAAGCCGGCACTAGCCGGTCTTCTCACTCACCTGCTGTCCTGATCAAGGATGCGTGAAGACACGGCCTCTATGCGGAGGTCATAAAACCTGGTGAATGTGTTGGGTGTCGCCCAGCCCGCAGCTCTGCAGATATCCGCTAAAGAGGCGCCATGAGCCAGCGCATGGGACGAGGCCATACTCCAAGGCTCTCCCTGGTATAAATAGGCCAGGGAGATGGCTTATACCACCCATTGAGCCAACCTCTGTTTGGTGACAGCATTCCCTTTCTGCTGACCACCGAAGCAGATAAAGTACGAGTATGGTCGATGTAGAGGCGCAGCGCGCGTATAGGACACATATTGATTGTATATTGATTGAGCGGCGACAAGCAGACGGAGGAGCACTCGGGGGTGGACTGGCCGGCCGAGGCAGGACTGTGGAGAACTCCTGGGCTAGTCCTGTGTACTTTTCATGGTGGTTTTGCCTTTTTTATAGTTTGCAGACATGCTCACTATAAACAATCACTATATTCAAATAAAATTCTTAAATTCTGCTTTTATGTGCTAGGGAAAATAAATAGTTTACTTATATGAGATGATACACATATTGTATATTTCGTTATACATTTGGATTGTAATGGTTCATGTGTTTTTCTTTCCCGATGTACAGAGAACCTTGATTAATAATATCAAAGAAGAAATCCTACATTTCAGAAACAACTGTAAGTGTATGCTGGAAGAAGATGGTGAACCTAGAAGGGAGGAAATGTCAAGTCATGAAACTCAGCAGCTTTTGCAAGAACTGAAAATGAAAGAGGAGCAGCTAAATGAACTTAAACTTGAGCGTTGTTTACTTGAGAAAAAAGTGTGTGATCTCTCTGAGCTGACTCATGCACATGAAGCCACCATGATGATGAAGAGAGCAGAGATCAACAAAGTCACAAATGAGAACAAGACTCTTGCCAATGAGCTAAATGAGCTTCAACAGGCAGTCAATGAGATGAGCTCAAAACTGAAAACTCTGCAGAAAGAACTGAACACTCAGACAGAGATTGCTGGTGAGCTTTCAGAAGAACTTGATGCAGCTAAAGTTTTGATTAAGGAACATCAAGCAGAGTCTTGCACTCAGTCAAAAAATATTGAGTCCTTAATGACAGAGGCAGATAATTTGCGCCAGCAACTTAGTGCCTGTAAACTCTCACATGAGAAAAAGGAGGCTGAATGTGAGAAAATGGTGGAGTCATTTCTTAAGAAAAGCCGACAGATCAATGACCTGGAGCAGGAGGTCAGCCAGACCAGAGCAAACATGTGCCAGCTGGAGGAGCTCTGCAGTGAGCTTAAATCTGAGCGTGATGCCCAGGCACAAGAGTACCAGAGCCTACTGAGCCATTATGAAGCTCAAAAGTTTGTTGTGGCCAAAATAAAAAGCAACTCTGAGCTCCTGGAAGAACTGACTGCTCTGAAACATCAGCAGGGGAGGATAGAAGAACAAGAGCAAGACTCCAGAGATGATTGCTGGAAAGTTCTGCAGGAAAAACTCATTCAAATGCTGAGCAAACTGAACCAGGACGAGGAAGTTCTGAACATAGTGAGAACCATTGTAGAAAATGAGGTCTCTGAGGCAAGAGATGAGGCCAAGAGGAGAATAACTGTGATGGAGAAAGATCTGGCTCATAAAGATGCCGAACTACAGACTAAAGCCCAAGAGATTTTGAAGTAAGTTCACAGTTCTCATCTTAACTTTTTGATAAGTTGAGCACATTCTCATTTTTGTAGAGTCAATGTCTTTTTTGGGATGTGCTAGATTTTACTGCTCATTCTTTTTAACTATTTATTCATACTTGCTTAAGCACTGCAAAAAATTAATTGATAAACATCAGCTGGTCTGATTGATCTTTTGTTTTTTTTATAGGTTAAGAGAACTTGTCAACGATGGACTTAATAAAATTGAGACCATGAGTTGTAATTTGCAGCAGGTTGAGAGAGAGCGATCTGATGTCAGAGATCAGTTATCTGAGGCTGAAATGCAGAAAGAACAGTTAGAGAAACAGGTTGGAAAAATCACTGCTTTTGTTAGTGTGGTAAAACTGATTTAAACAGGGTTTTTTTATAATGATGTTTTATTCCTTCAGATCTTGATCTTAAGTGAAGAAAAGAAAATCTTTCAGCAGAAGCCATTTGAAGCAAATGAGATGAGGGATCAGGCTGGACACAGTTTGAGCAGTACGGAGCAATCTATTGAGCCACAACAGACGGTGAGTGCTGCTCTTTCTCTCAGTTTTGTTCAGTTTGTGATGTTATCAGGTCTTAAATGCTGGATTATTCCACATCTTTTCTCACAGGTGGAGTCTAATCATGTCATAGAAGAAGAAAACATTCAGCCTTTCCAAACAACCTGTCAGGGTAACTTATGTGTCTTTTCATTTAAACCTGTTTTTTCTGCAGTACCAATTGCCATTGAAAAAATCGGCTTATGTTTTGTCCTCAGCAAGATTGATTTGTTTGCAGACTTTTTTACAGAGCAGAAGCTGATTAAAAAGACATGTGTGAACTTAAATAAAGACAGCACACAGACAGATGAGAAGGAATTGCTGGAGGCCAGACTAAATGAGATTGAATCCATAAGTGAAGGTGGCTGTCTATTCTAATTTTAATTTGTATAAATCTCTGCTAGACAATATACTTTAAAAAGTCAGCAAGATGCAGTTTAGGGAATTCAAAATGTAAAGTTACATCAATACTAAGTAGATGCAAGAATAAAAATAGTTTTTTTCAGTATCAGCAGTATTCATTTATTAGTCATATTAATTGAATGTGTTAATATTAATTAAATGGCAATATCTACTTTTTTATTCTTTTTTAAATTTCAATTGTTTTGTTATGTATTATTATTACATGTATTAATTTATATTAACACATTTTATTTATTTTCTGTAATTTTTTATTTCTACATGTAATACTTATCAACTAGGAGTATTTACAAGGGGGGAACATTTTTAAAAAGTTTTTAATTCAATTCTTTGTTCTTTCCTTATTGTCTATTTGGGTTTTTTTGTTTGAAAGTAATTACACTTTTTCATATGGATGCATAAAGTTGATCAAAAGTTACAGTAAACACATTCCTTTA
Organism: Enteromius afrohamiltoni; assembly: GCA_034779775.1. Classification (NCBI taxonomy): domain Eukaryota; kingdom Metazoa; phylum Chordata; class Actinopteri; order Cypriniformes; family Cyprinidae; genus Enteromius; species Enteromius afrohamiltoni. The sequence goes on from JAUYWG010000006.1 coordinate 1,174,443, forward strand.
GTTATTAGTTATTTTTGTTTAAACCTAAAGGAGTTTAATACCCTTAAAACTATTAAAGCGCAACACATTTGTCAACATTGATAATATGAAATGTTTCTTGAGCCCAAAAACAGAATATATGAATGATTTCTGAAGTGTTATGGGACTAAAGAGAAAATTTAATTGGTACTGGTGTTATCTACTAAAATTCCAGTACCATGGTAATGCTGCTTTGTTAACACCCGTAACTGAGGCTAACCTTAAGACATCTCTGTTCTTCTTAGATCTTACAAAACTCAAGGAGATGTATCAGAAACCAAGTGTTGGTCTCTCTGGTGAACCTCAGCAGGAAGAATGGAGAGCTTGCAGACCTGTGGAAAACACAAAAGTAAAAACCTCCAACTTTGATCCCTCCGACTTGGGTTAACTGGGTTTTTCTAGCAGTCGAAAATTATTTCTTTTGAGGTTTCAGCAGCCTAATGAGGAACAGGCAGATGATAAGCAGTAGGGAAAGTGGCTCAGGTAGCAAGGCAACTAGAGGGTGACCAACAGAACAGGCTGCCGCTGGAGCTGTTAATAGGATCAGTCTTTCCATCTCTCTCTGCGCCTCATTATTTTCTTTTTCACAGGCTTGAGGGCAGGATTTAGTTCTCAGTAGTAATTTATTTACGCAGCAGGTTTCTGAGTTAATATAATTTTTTGTGGTCCAAGTGACCTGACAAGAGGCAGAATGACAGGTCTACAGCAGGACATTAATATCACTACAGAAAAGTAGAATGTGCAAACCTCTTACTTCATTTTACATTCATTAATTCATTACATTTATTATACACAGTTTGCTCAACAAATCCACCAAAAATTGACAATTTGCACTATTCAAATTTTATATTTTAAATGATAATTTTTATTTGGCAAGTTGAGTAATGTTATTGGCCAAAGCCTAATAATTTCTAAGTGACTAAATATTGCCTCATTGATCATCCTGACCAGTGTAACAGCCTATCAGTAATTAAGGTGTAGAATAAAAAAATGTCACTTCCCTGCATACTGATTACAGGAAATATTAAAGCAGCAGCTGGCTGAGAAGGATACCTTTGTGAAATCACGAAGGAAAAAATATTCACATAAATCTGATTCCCGGAAAACCGGCAGTTCCAAACGCACATCAAAGGAGAAGGTGAAGACAGAGAATAAAGGCGACTCTTTTAGTCCAACACAAGAGGTCAGTAGAGATATTAAAATGCATAGAGCTTATAAGAAGTGTTAGAGCATACAAAGACAGGAATACCTCTGGTCTGTATGATAATTGATTACTGTGGATATATAATATGTTTTGGTTATGACTCAAAGCAGGTGGCAGTACTCAACTCCTCCATCCAGTCTACAAAGAGTCTCAGAAAAGAGCATTTCCCCAAACCTGAGCTAGAAATCAACTATACATCACTTAAACATGACCAAATTAATGTCAAGAAACCAGGAGAAGCAGAGTCTGTCACAACAAAACTCAGACGAACAGCCAGAAAGAGGAAGACCCCAGAGAAGGAGGTATATAGACACTGTCTAAACACTTTGTTGTGGTTTCTAAGCAATTAAAAATAATCTAAATTCCCACGGTCAGAGAATTTCAAAAGTGTAAGTTTTCACAAAAATGTCATGGAAATTTCTATAGTCTATACACGTTTTTAATTATTTAAATTTTGTTTAATTAGTTGGTTAGACCTATTAATTGATTTAAATAAATTAACATGATTCTTTCTAAGCTTTTATTGCAGCTACAGTCTAAAGGTTGTCAAATTGTTAGACATGTAAAAAATGAACAATAAAAAATATTAATCATGTGTGCTTACTTGGTCATCGTATATGTAATGTAACACAATCATATAACTTGTGTTATACAGTATGTTTTTGTTATTACAGAAATCTGTGGAGTCAGAAAATCGTAAAAAACAACGGCTGAAAGTGGATAAGGAAAACATGCAATCTATTGAGGTGACTTTCTATCCAATAATATACCTGTGACACCTCATGTCTTTCTCTGTAATGTTTATTCGATAATACACTGAGCTACTTATATTCTGTATTTTTGCACCTTACCAGACTCCTGCAGTGAAAAGGAAAAAGGTGAGTCATTTAAAGCAAAACGACTCTCCAGCCAGCATGCGCAGTTTTGTTGACTTTGTCCAGAGCTCTCCAACCCTCTTTGAGAGCAAAGGTCAGTGCTGCCTCTTAATTTTACACTCAGTCAATTGCATCGATTGGAGCTCTTTGCCAAAAGTGTTTCATACTGTATCTCAGCATGACCCAACTTTTATCTCCCTCCTCAGCCAAAAAGATCTTGAGCATGGTGAATGTTAAATCCCCTGAACTACCGAATCCTTCTGAAAACAACAAACCCAAGAAATCCAAACGAAAGCTCTTCAAGACTCAGGTTTCCTCCCCACTGGATATACCCTCTTATCCTGTAAGTAGTGTTCAACATAAGTCATAAGCATGTATTAATAAATTAATGGGAATCATATAATTTGTTAGAGATAATGTAATGACAACTACAACATTTAAGGCCTCAAAAAGGCTAGGTCGATAGTCAGTCTGCTTTAAAGGTTGTTTTAATTTCAGTGTAATTTAATAAAATTATAAAATAAAATTATATATAATATATATTATATAAAATATTTAATATACAGAATAAATTAAGCAGTAAGCTATTATATTTCATAGGTTTCTGCTTGAGAAACCTAAACAATTAGCATTAGTTAAAATGATAAATAAACAATACTTGCTGAAATGTTTCATACTTTATTGAAACACTAACATTACACTGATAACACCACTCTTTGGGGGGAAAACTCCAATAATATATATTTATAAAAATAACATTTGAAATATTTAAGCTGACATTTATAAATAATTGAAGTAAGTTCTAAAGCCTTTTTGAATGTAAAATCTCTTATACAAAATACATTATTTTGAGATGTGTCATTAAATCATTTTACAGTTCATTGGAGGCAGTGATGATGACGATGATGATAAAGAGAACGCTCATCTCATAATCAAGAGAAAACTCAAAACAAAAACTGCCAAGTGACCTTAAGTTTGTTTGTTTGTTTGTTTTTTCTGCCAAATACATTTTTGTCATTTTGTATTTTGTGTGTTTAAAATCTGAATGTTGTTCAAGTGTTCATATTTTGTTTCAGTAACACTGGAAATGTTTGTAAATATTTTATAAAATAAAATGGCTTAAAAGCAGATATCATTTGGGTTGTATTTCTTATGTTTACAAATATAAGCTTGTCCCTTGATGTTGAATTTCCTATCATTGTATAAAAAGCCTCCAGTGAGGATACCAGTTCTAAACAATCAAGGTGAGAGGAGTAAAGAGAATGTTCCAGATGAATGTTTGGGGTCAACTTATTGTATGATAGTCATTTATTTCCTCTGTCAGTAAATGGAGGGTGGCTGTCATGAGAGAAGAGTAAGTAATACATTTTACCTGGACCTCTTGATCTCTGCCCTCTACACGAACACTGGTCACATCTGCACTAACACACTCTTCTCTTTGCGAGGTGAAATAAATGTGACATTGGGAACAAACCTTTTTATGTGAATGTGTTTGCATGACATCGTCGTACCGGATATGGTTGATCAGATTTGCAGGATAATTTGGGGAACTGGGTTATAAAACTAAGCAGTCCTTAATGTACTCAATAACATTCAATAAATGTCCTCTGAAATGTTTCCATTTTCTTGGTTATAGCATGACAACAGTACAGTACAGGCTGCAATCCACTAATTACTTGGTCACACATTGCTACTTTATGAAAAACAGTGCACCAATATCACAACCCAGATTCGAATAAAATGTCAATTTAAACTAACCAATTACATTTGCAGACCCCATACTTTGTGCTCAAAATAAATCTAGAACAAAAGATTTGGAATGGAATGTTTTGGTAATTAGTAACATAAAATAAAAAGTTGTATTTACTGTGTTTATGTGCATGCTCCTGTGTTTGAAAATGAAAAATACTATTTTCTATATAATTCATGACAATATATTTTTGATCACTTTGCTATTGTTCAAGGTCTGATTCTTTTTGTGTGTGAGTTGTATTAAAGCCAATTAGAACTAGTTTAATCCACAAACATAGTTATTGATAACAAAACTAGAACATGGAACCCACGTTATTTATTAAATTGATAAATAATAAAAAGTGAGATTTTGAAATTTTGACCACTGAACTAGTAAATGTCTCGGGAATAAGATATATGTCATGCTTTTAGAAAACAGACAGGTTGAATTTACATTCCTTAACAACTTTAATTTAGTTACAGTGCGACATGAGTTTTAGTGTAGGCTATGTGTAAATGTCATTACAATGCTCTGGTGTCATTAACTTTAACACCATCACACACAAGAAGTGGATTTTAATTGGTCTGGCTATGCTTTGGTCTCTGCCCTTGCCACAGTGTGATGAATTGATTGACATCCTCTCTGTGTCATCGCAGTTCATCAGCTCACTCTCTAGACAGCAAGTGGTTCGTTAAGGGAATGTGCTTATGTTTTTGACCACTCTTTGTCTCACTAAACAGATAGCGGGCAACGCTGTGTGATGTGGTGTGTTAATATGGTCATTTGAAGGTTGAGGGATAAATTTGTTGCCCGCTGGCTCATTTCAATCTAGTCTGACCTCAATTTATTTAATTTAGATGATATAAAGTCAGTGTGCATTTCAGGAGATTTCAACCAAAGACTGAGGCATTTCAGGCAACACTGGGTACTGTGTCATATTTTTGTGGGTGATAAATATTAGGGAAAACATTAATTCAGACCAAAACCGTATCTACATCCTAAGGTCTGACGAGAGTATACAACAGTATAGTGGACTAGCGGTGCTTTCATGTACGAGGCGCATTGGTGCCCTAATGTAAACACTGTCAGGATGCCTGATTTTAGAGACAGCTGCAGGCGAAGTGGCTTATGAAAAGTGGCATTAAATATTGAAATTGGTGCAAGCATGTCAGCTTTCATTTTCTGCTTCATTTGTTTCAGAGTGAAAATCCTGTACTACTTCCAGCAGCCTTCTGAGCATTTTCAGGAGTGCCATACTAAGCTTCATTACTCTCTTATCAGAAGGGTCACTGCGCCAGCCCAGTAGCTCCACTTATCAATTACCACAAGATCCCTTGGCAAAACAAGCAACTCATCATTCCTGTGGCAAACTGCTTTTTAAATGCAGTGGCATATTGGATGACTAGTAGTAGGGTATCTGTTCTTGCTCAATTTGCCGAAAATTCACTGGATGTGACTGCTCCTTAAAGTTAAGAATGTCTATTTCAGCATTTATTTTTTAAATCCATGTTACATATTTTATTGTAAATAATTATTTAGTGAATTTTTTTATGCTACCTTGTCATTTGTAATTAAAATCTCATTATAAAACCTGTTTATCTGCCTAAGAAGCACTAACTGTGATTAATAGTTGTTTTAGCACAATAATGCGTTTCCTTACTTTCCTATATTACAACCCATCACTGGAATTTGGAACTTTTAAAAAGACGATGGGCTGATTCTGTAAACTGTTTATTCATTTATTTATTTTTAAATGTATTTATATGTTATGTGTGTGTGTGTGTGTGTGTGTGTGTGTGTCCTTTTTATGGCCCACATAAGTTTCTTTACCTATGTGCTGATATGGCACTTCTTGTTCTTTTTAGCTAACTTGCTTTTTTCATGGAATGGCACCAAACAGCCACAGTTTAATACGGAATATGTTCTAATAGGGAATGCTGAAATTGAATTAGCCTGTGGTTCTATGCCACGCTGTTCTTGTGCATGAACATTATTACATTTGGTTATTGAGAATTAGTTTTTGTTTTGCAACCTCAAATGTCAGCACGTAACCTCCGTGAAACAGCTGAGACAGCAGGCACCAAGCCTTTTTTAAATTCCAGAAAAAGATATGTTTAACCAGTTTCATCATGTTTTTCATTAAACCAATAGCCATTTAAAATAGGTCTTTCAGCACTTCAGGGTAACTAATTTTAATAGAAACAGTTTGACATTAATTTCACCCCAGCACCATCAACGAACCACTATTAACCTATTTTCTTCTCTTAATTACTCATCTAAATTAATCAATTACAAATCTGCAATAAACCTCTCATGAAGCAAAAAAGCTTGTTACATATCACAACATATAAATGAATGAAGTGATGTTAAAAAATGTATCTCTGGCATTGGCTAGTTTGTTTCTTGGAGTGCCATAGTGCTGCATTAACGTGGCATTTTGCCTTTGCTGAAGTTTGACTTACATAAGCATCTATGAATAATTTTTGGAGCATCACAGTAAATGGCTGTGCTTCCTTCAGTGAGGTCCATCCCATTTAGGGGTAAAAATACAACGGGAGTGAGAGTGGACTAGGTGACCCAAACATCGGTCAGGATAGCGGTAGGTTTAAAATAGAATTTAAATCTTGTTTGAAACTACAACAAATATTTTGCAGATTGCAACCAAGAAGATCCTGATTTAGAATGCGCTGTGTCATCAGGGGGCTTAATGTAAAAGAATTTACAAATGAGATGTAACCTTGAAAAGACAAAGGCAACTGTGTCATTTGATTGCAGTTTGCACCCTGTGTTCCAGACTGGCACCCCACATGTTCTAGCTTCAATCATCCTTTTCACACTGATAAACACATGCAACCTGCAAGAATAAATTATAAACAGGGTTCTTTATTTACCAAAACATCCTCAACAAACAAAGCCAAGTTGAATTTTAATAATTCTTTAGTCTCCCGTTGACCGAAGTAGAATAATGCATGTTTGAACATAGGAGAATGCTTGGAAGATTACTTTTTTTTTTAGGATTTATGGCACTCTTGGACTTCATTGAAAACCATGATGTGAATAAATCCTCTGAGGATTTCCAATTTAGACAATAAACCTGACACTTGACATTCTGTACAAACCCTTGGCCTCTTGCTGCCTGATGAAGGGTCCTTGAAAATGCTGTCCTGGTGAATCGCAGTATGTCAGTAGAAGGTTGCAGTCTGCAAGGTTCTTATTAGCCAGAGTCAAACAGTTTTTTTCAGTTACATGTCAGTGTATGTAGACTAAATCCTGAAATTGTCACCCAGGCCTCAATATTTAAGTAAAACTATCAAATGTCTTTTTTTTGTTTTAATCAATGCATGCATGTTTCTTTAATATTATAAAGGATTTACATGCCATACCAAATGGTGGAAAAATAAACTAATTATGTTGCTTATAATATAAATATCAGTAACTTTTGTCATGTCAGTCATCTTAAATGAAAGATGTTTACTCACCAACTCAATATGGTAACGTGTGATAGAGAAGCTGTGTTTCCAGGAGACACTTTCTCTCTCTCTTCACTGGAGAGAGGGATTAGTGCAATGGCAGCCAGCCTCTCCACATTAGCACAAGACGACAGCTAGTCCTGCTGTGATGTTGGCAACATCTGAGAAGCTTAAAATAACTGCACACCTAATGAATCTTTATCAACTTAAGCAGTCAAGAGGCTAAGTTCTTTGCCTTCCATGGGCATTGTGAACAGAGGTGGACAGTAGTAAAGTACATTTACTTGAGTAAACTTATAACTTTAACTTCACTACATTTGAAACACAAATATTGTACTTTTCACTCCACTACATTTCTACAAAGGAACACTACCATGCTGTTTTGTGATGTTAAAGCCACTTCACTAACTGATAAAGATCAATTATCTTTTGCTCTACATTAGAAATATATTCTTTGGTTTTTCTCATTGTGACGGATGAATAAGAGAATTTTGTTCTTGTTTCCCCTCCTATTTATATTCCGGTATAAACAGGAAGCCAGGGCTGAATAATATATTGTTCATATTCACCCTGGAGTGCTCAATTTTGCGAATAACAATGGAAATTTACTTCTGAGATATTTTACAGATAAGAATTTGATTATGACTGTCCCAAAGTTGTTTTCTCAAAAGATGTTCAGTTGTTTGAGTTCTATTGTTTTTTAACATTCATAAAAGCTCTTTATTACACAGGTATTACAAACTGGTCAGTGTACTCAATAGGTTGCTTCTGTAAGGTCTGAATTATTTAATTCTTCCAAAAAATCATCCAAAAGGACAATAAACTCTGATCTGTCTCACCCGGCG
>JAUYWG010000006.1:1182686-1200761 GCA_034779775.1 Enteromius afrohamiltoni
AATGTTCCTTAGAGTAATCCTGTTTCCGAGTCGTGCCTGTCCTGAAAGGAAGCGAGAGCGCGAGCTCTACAGCAGCCCGTTACGTTACAGAAACTATGCATTGACTTAATAATGAAGTACTTTTAAAAGCATGTACTTCCATACTTTCACTTTCTTTAAGTAAAAATATTTGTTGACAACTTGTAATGGAGTGATATTTGACCAGTAGTATCTATACTTTCACTAAAGAAATGTATTTGTGTGCTTTGTCCACCTCTGATCGTGAAAGCCTAGTTAGTAAGTGCTACTCATTAGCAATTTCTTTCTTTAAATCAAACACAGTGTGTTTGTTTCAGGCCACAACAGAGAAAATGCTTTGATTTTTGTGTTTTGTTTTTTTTTTGTTTTGTTTTATTTAATCCCTGATTTTCACCTTTCTTTTTGGACCTCTCTGGATTTATAAGCACACTGGTTTATGCAGTGTTCATCAATGAAATATTTTTATTTATTTAAATCAAAGTTATGTCCGTCTCGGTTTTTTTTTTTTTTTTTTTTTAAATGCATTTTTATTTTATTATTAGCAGAAGCATGGACAGAATATTGATGGTGTCTCTGTTCAAAGTCATTGCTAGATGCAATTAAGCCTGACACCTTTATTTCCTACAGCTCCTTTCCAGTTCCTGTAACAATTGTATTAATTCCCATTGGGAACATTTATAAATTTCACAGTGAACAGTAATTTAATAATAAAATAAAACAGTTGAACAAATCAATCAGCATTTATAGAGGTTGTACTCTTTCTCTCTCCTATATACCTGTTCTTAATTGCTGTCATCCATTAATCCCTGACGTCTTGTTAGTAATGGTACCTGCTGTCTTGGAAATCTCAAAGGTGTTAGTCTTGACCTATCATGAAGTTCTGTTAATGATATAGTCTGATTATATCAAAGGTCAATACATTAACCGCCAAGACAGCTGATCAATTACAGCTTGTCATCAAAGAAGAAGTTCAGGCTCTTGGAAATAAAGCTTCAGTGTCAGGCGCCATAACATTCAAATTTTTTAAACAGCCAAAATAGCATGCATAGGGTGCTTAATGAGAATTTCTTGTTAGGCTGTACTTCCCGTTTGTGTGCCAGAGCCCCGATGATGTTGGGCTAATAATATCACCTCCTCTCCTCTTTCAGTGCGTTTGGATTGTCCTTCAGGACTGTGTGATTTATTAGTCTTGAGACTTCTTTGTTTCAGAGGTAGCAGCGGAAATCGTGTTCACATGGAGTGGCGTGTTGTGTGAAATCTGCTCGGAGGCCCACAGTGTACTGAAGAACAGCAGACAGGGGATCCGAACACTGACAGGGTCATTTTATACTTTCCTTTGTAAGTTTAGACTGCAATTATAGTGATGCCAGCTGGAATTAGTGTCATTACACTTGTATTGAAAGACATAAAACTGGTGCAGAGTGCTTATGAGATATGTCTATGATAAAACACACCAAAAAGAAGCAAATAGTATGGATGGATAAAGTGTTTTTAATACGAAGAATCTTCGTTTGTGGATGCTGAGAATGAAGAATGTAGCTTCCAGAGCTTGATGGCCACACAGAAGATCAGTATCTTTAGTATCTTTACAGACTGGAAAACATCACTCTTTCTTTCATCCTTTGTAAATGGTGTAGGTTGAAGGACGTGTCTCTCTGATTGAACTGATATGTGCGCTGGAGCTTCTGAAGCTGGTGGCAAATAGATTCACCTTGAAATCTTCTCCACACCAATATACTGGAATACATTTTTCAAATAGTTATTTATTTATTTGCAGATGGACAAATTTAATAGGATGTAATGGATGATTTGATTAAAACATTTAAAATGTACAAGGTCTTCACTCATTACTAACAGGTGTTGTAATCAATGTATTGAGATTAGACATAGAAAAAATTCTATGATTATGTTTGCCATACCAGTGTATGTGTGTGAAAATATAAACATTGCTACAAAACTAATTTAATACATCATCTTTACTGTGCAAAAAGGCATACATTTAATTTTCAATTAAACTGCATATTGAAACAAGATTTGCATTCCTGAAAGTTTTTCTTTTCTTTTCTTAAACATCACAGTAAAAAAGAACAAGCTAACTAACCTTACTAACCTAAATCCTAAACATATTTTAAGACAGTGCTGCCTTCCAAACACTGTTATTGTTCAGTTATTTTTGCTAGACTGCATGGAGAACATGAAAAACAATGGCATGATTAGCAAAAAAACATCAAAGCTCATATAATAGCGATCACAATTAGTGTTAAAGTTAACATTTTAAAATGATGCTATACATGTCTATAATTAAACTACAGGACTACAGTCTCTAACCTCATCATTTACAATATTAAACTAACAGATGTCCTCTGTGAATAAAATACTCCGCTATTGCATATCACACTGAAGCTTTAAATCTGAATATATTTGCAGGTACATTGATTCCAAATAGCCCTCTGGAAAATGGGCAGGTACCAGCCCTGATGCTGTGACACCATAGATGGAAAAACAAGACTGAAAGACTCAGCAGGGCAGCATGTCACAGCATTCAGAAAGAATGTTCATGTTCAGGTCAAGTGTAACATGAGAACAAAACCTCTTGACCAGTATAAATTCTTTGAATGACACAAAAGCTTTCTTGTTTTTCTTTAATTTTGCAATGTGGCATCCTTCGTTTTTTTAGTTTTAGATTGCTTGACACATTCTGCTGATGACATCCCCATTCATTTTCCTTTCTATGTAGAACAAAGGACAATATGTGTCCTCACCATGTATGCATTCAAAGGGTTACTTTCAAATCCCTTTACAATGAGTATAAGGCCAATAATAATAAGGAAAATGTGGATTCTAGTAGAATAGTCCAAATTGCAAGCGGGTCCCGCATGGGAGAGACTGCACCGAGTCCCGATCACTAAAAAAAGTGTCATCTCTGGCTGAACCTGGTGCAGGTTAGGGACGCTGACAAATTTTTTGACATTTCTTTCTCAGTGCACCCGTCTTTCAGGCCAGCCTCTTCGGCGACACTGTTGAGAAATTTGCCCAGCAGTTCTCGGCAGCCCAGAAACAGATGGAGACAAACAAGCACATCTTGCCCCAAAGGAGGTAACACCTCAGCAGGGGCGTAGAGCCAGCCGCCATAAGGGGGCACAGCCTGTCCCAAACCTGGTCAACGCTAAGTCTTCCCAGAAGACCATGAAGCAACCCTGAGATGGGCTGCCCAGAGATGAGAATTGTTCTTCGGGGGACCCTAACATCTGCGCCCCCAGCCGAATGCCTCCTTTCCCGCTGTCAATGATGACCCGTAAAAGAGCAATTTTCCGAACCTCTGGGCTTCACTTGCCATGTTCAAGTTGTGAGCAACACCCTGCTTCCTCACTTTCAAGTTTATGGTGCCACATTGGGCTTCCCGGTTGAGCAGGATGGTCCAACTTCACTATGCAATTCAGTTCGCCAGGTGACCAACCAGGTTGACAGGTGTTCTTTTCACGTGCCTCTGCCCTTGCGTTCTTCTCCTCATGCCTCTTACCAAAGAGCATCCACATTCTCAACTCAATCTCGACAACTACCTTATACTAGCTCCTTCAAGGGATGTGTTGTGCGAGCACAGCGACACAGTGCTTCAGCATCTCAGCCAATTGGGGCTTCAGGTCAATTTGGAAAGAGCAAGCTCTTCCCTGTGCAGACTCTCTTTTCTCTGCATAGACCTGGACCTGAACTGCCTTGTGGCCTTCCAAAACTTTTTAGAGGCTCCTGGTGCATATGGCTGCCGCTGCCGCAGCTGCAGTCACGCCACTTGGCCTGCTACATATGAGATAGCTTCAGCATTGGTTTTGCAAAGCCGAGTCCCGAGATGGGCATGGCACTGTGACTCGCTCCGGATAGGTGTTTCCACGGAGTGTCGCCACCTTTTCAAGCCATTCAGACCCTGTGATCCTGCAGGCCGAAGTGCCTTTAAGACAGGTATCGAGGTACGAGGCACGTTTCCACGGATGACTCTTTGATGGGTTGGGGCACTGTGTGCAACAGGCAGGCAGCCTCGACTGCAGTGGCATATCAATTGCCTCGAATTGCTGGCCATACTGCCTGCCCTGTGTCGGTTCTGATTGATGCTGTGGGACAAGCATGAGCTGGTCCAGACCGACAATATTGTGACAGTAGCGAATATCGACCAAGACGGCAGTCTATGCTCCCGTCGACTGTTGCAAATCGCCCGCCATCTCCTCTTCTATACCACGACTGAGGTGAGACCCTTGAGCAAGGCACCGTTCCCCCAACTGCTCCCCGGGCGCTGCAGCAATGGCTGCCCACTGCTCCGGGTGTGTGTTCACGGTGTGTGTGGGCATGGTTGATCACTTTTCACTGCTGTGTGTGTGTGCACTTGGATGGGTTAAATGCAGAGAACAAATTCCTAGTATGGGAAACCATACCTGGCCACATGTCACGTCCCTTCCTTTCCTTTCACCGATGCTCTGGCACATAGCTGGACCTGGGACCTTCCCAAATACGCCTTTCTCCCAATGAGCTTTCTTGCACAAACCCTGTGCAAGATCGGGAGGACCAGGAGTAGGTTCTGTTAGTTGCGACACTCTGGCCCACCCTAACCTGGTTCTTGGACCTCATGCTCTTGTTGATAGCCCCTCCCTGGAAGAGTCCCCTGAGGAAGGACCTTCTTTCCCAGGGGATGGGCCCAATCTGGCACGCACGTCCTGATCTCTTGGAATCTACATGTTTGGCTTCTGGAAAAGTGGAATGGAGGCTGTCCTCATCCACTTTGAAAGTCTATGTTGCTGCCATTCCAGCATACCATGATGCAGTTAACGGATTTCTTTAGGAAGACACCATTTGGTCGTTCGATTTCTTAGAGGTGCGAGAAGGAACCCAAACCAGACCATACCTAAGCCCTTCTTGGGACCTCTCCGTTGTCCTTTTTGGACTACGGGGAGCTCCCTTTGAGCTGCTAGACTCAGTCGAGCTGATGCTTTTGTCCCTAAAACTTCTGCTTTAGGGAACCGTGCCTCCTTGGGGTGATAGCCTACTTCACCTCCCCCTGGGCGTTGGCACACGGCGCCTCTCTAGCAGACATCTGTAAAGCTGCAGGTTGGGCAACAGGTTTTAAGTGACAGGTCTTAAAATCTTCACATAGATCCTGTGTACTCCCATGTTTTGGGTAACATTAGGTAATTCCACCCCCTAACTTGTCCACTTGCTGACCACCAGGGTATTGGTATGGTTATGTTCAAAACTCCCATTTGGCCTGACATGCCATCTTATCCCAGCTTGCCAGCATTTGGGGCCTCCTACGTGACACCGTCTGGATGGGGCTTTTCCATAGGGCCCCATTACGTAACGTCATAATGACTGACTGAAAGGGAACGTCCTGGTAACGTATGTAACCCTTATTCTCTGAAGGAGGGAACGGAGACATTACGCCCCTTCTCCACAAGGTCAGAAGGTCAGACTGCATTGTGGAGTTCGTTGTGATCAGCTCCTCAGCAGAAAACTAAAGGTTCATTGCACGTAGTGGCTTCACATTCAAAAACCGCTGGTCAATTCCCTTTGGTGTTTTCTCCAAAGATCAAAGATTGGTCTCCCAGGTGGGACCCCCTTGATGTCGGTCAATGACGTAAGGTTCCCTCCTTCAGCGAACGAGGGTTACAAATGTAACTGAGATGGTTTTTATTAGTCCTATTTAATTAATTGACTTGTTGTACTCAGCATCTTAATGACATATTTCTATTTCAGACTTGTTATTATTATTTTAGGAATGCATAGGGACAATATTGAGTATTGGTCAATATTCAAGTTTTTATTTATTTGCCCATGTTAGTTGTTTATTTTAGATTAGCTGTCAACTCACACTCACCTGCTTACTTTTTTACTTAATATATTTTTATATCATATAATATGTATTTATTGCTAATTGGCCATGAAATACAATGTTAACATTGGTGCTCCTTTGGTTTTACACTATGCATTTACCTTTGTATGTTTTTGTTTTTATTTTTATTTGTTTGTATGTAGTAATACTTTTTTCATAATAATAATTTGTTATAATATTTTATTTAATTTTAATAGTTGTTTTCTCAGAGTTGTCCTGAATCTAATATTTTTGTTACCACATGACTTTTAAAAACCTATTTTAATCTCAACTCATCATTCATGTTCAGTACTTTTTCTTACAATATTAATTATAAATAGACATTTCATATTGAAGAACGCCAAATCTGCAGGGCCACTAAGTAAATGCTGATGTATTGTTCACCATCTGTTTGTCCAAGCATGCTGACAGAAATTAAAGGCACCTGCCCACCCCTGTCTTTCTCACAGCTAGAAGACAATAAATGCCTTGCTTCTAATAATACAACTATTGGTGTGACACGCTTAGCTTGCTGGCACATTGTTAGTGGCAATCACTGATGGTGATTTTGAGAGCAGAAGGGACGGGACTGCAACATAGTGGAGTGTTCAAAATCTTTATGATTGCTCATACATTGAATACTTCATTCTAATGTTCTATTATGCTTTATAAATTAGGTACTTAAACACTTAAAAAAATTAAATAAAAATTCAGTATTTTCTGTAAATTCTGTAACCCTCTTGTTGTTAAAAGCCTGCCAACTTTAGATATTTGTATTTATGTGTACTGTATATGTATTTATGTCCATATGTAAGTCAGTGGGGTCCAATAAGATTTTGAGACTTACTAAGGATAGTCATACAGGTTTGGAATGACATGAAGGTAAGTAAACAATGATAGAATTTTAATTTATGGGTAAACTATCCTTTTAAAATAATCTATGACTAAATATTATTCTCACATGCTGCCATGGGTTCGTGGTTATTAAGAAGTATTATGTATATGTGACCCCAGACCACAAAACCAATCTTAAGTAGCATGGGAATATTTGTAGCAATAACCAACAATACATTGTATTGTGTCAAAATTATAGATTTTTCTTATTAAAGTATATAATGTTCAATATAGATATTTTCTTTAATATACTACTGTAAATATATCAAAACCTAATTTTTGATTAGTAATATGCTTTGCTAAGGACTTCATTTGGACAATTTTAAAGTCATATTTTCTCAATAATTAGATTTCTTTGCACCATCAGATTTTCAAATAGTTGTATCTTAGCCAAATTTTGTCCTAACAAACAATACATCGATGGAAAGCGCATTAAATATTTTTAATTAGCTTTCAGATTATATAAAATTGACTGGTTTTGTAGTCACATTTAATACAAGTACAGAAATAAACAGCAAAGAATACCACATGAAATACGAAAATGATATGTGTATTCATTGATATTGATTACTATCTTGCTTCTTCATCAAGCACATTTTACAGCAATAAGATCTAATTTATAAAGCATTTTATAAAACATTTCATGAAGCTTTACAACCGTTCCAATTTCACTTAATTAAAGTCATTGCAATTTGACTTAATTGAAGTGACTGAAAAGCTCCTCTGCGGGAGCATTAAGGAATTCATCAAAAACGTCTCTCTGCCTCTGTGTGACTGCATCATTCCCTAGAGAGACATGAAGGGTACAGACAGCCTACAGCACCAGGTCCGGTCTTTCAGCTAGTTTCAAAGCCTCGTGCATGCTGGCTGCCGATAGCTTGCGGTTGATGTTCCGATAGCGGCAGCAGATGAGGTTATGGTAGGTTGTCCTGAGGTCTCTGTTGAAGAATGCATAAATGAAGGGGTTGATGAGCGAGTTGGCATAGCCTAGCCAAAGCAGTGTCCTCTCCACCCACAAAGGCACACAGCTACACTGCACTCCACAGATGAACGGCCGAGCTGTAGAAAGCAGAAAGAAGGGCAGCCAGCATACGGTGAAAGCCCCCACAACAATCCCGAGGGTGGTCGCTGCCTTCTGTTCTCTTTTGAAGATGGAGATATTTTTACGGTCATTTTTGAGAAGGCGAGAAAAACTCACACACTCCTCCACCTCCCTCTGCAGCTTCAGTACCGCAGCTACGCAGTTCACACTTTCCTCATCTTCGGCTTTGGGAAAACCTGCGATTGTGTGTTTGGCAGCACTCACCTTTGCCACTCTGTATATCCGGTAGTACATAATGAGCATCACAGACATGGGAATGTAGAAGGCCACAGCGGTGGAGTAGATGGTGTAGCCCAGGTCCTGGCTGATCAGACACACATTGTCATCGTTGACATTCTGAGCCCATCCAAACAGTGGGGGTAGGGTGATGGAGGCAGAGAGAAGCCATACAGACAGCACTATTTTGGCCATGCACTTTCCACTCTGTCTCACGGGATACGTCAACGGCTTAGTGATGCCCAGGTACCTGAGAAAATGGAGTGGAGAATGGGAAAAATGAAAAAAGGAAAAAAAAGGACTGTTAAAGTTTATCACTGTCAAAGAATGCATAAATGTGGGCACTTTGTTAGTGACTTTCTTAGTGCTTTGGTATAGCACAATGTAAGCTTGCAATATCTTCTTAAAAAGAGACCAGGGCTAGATGTCATAATTAATAAATATCTATTAAATATATAGTAAGTTTTTGTCAAACAACAGTTGCCCAGTGTTTTTTATTGTGATTATAATGAAATCACACTGACATACATTTTGACAACAGTCAAATATATAAAAAGAGAGATTGTTACATACACTGCAAAAAATTGTAGTAACCTTGAATTTAGACATTTCTTGAAGATGCCTGATTTAACCCATAAAATTAAGTTTATAAGCTTGATAACAATTTAATGTTTTTAAATTGAGTGATGTTAGATAATATAATGTTTTTATTAGAATAAAAAAACAGTTAATTTTGTTTAGTAAAAAGTATTATGTTTTATTTCTTTTTTTATGTAAATGTCATTTACCTTTACTCTCTCTCTTTGTGTGTGTGTATATATTATATATATATATATGGATAAATTGTAATGATGGTTTGATATTTTTTGCACCTGCACCTGGTCTGCGTCTATACAGAATTCTCTAAAAACCAAAATTCGAAAGAAATTTCAAAAATAAACGAGAAAATTTAAATGGAATAAAAATGTGACAACTTACCCTGGTCTCATATACACATTCAAACATTCAAACTGAAATAAACTGCATACATTACCATTGCTCAGTTTAAACAAATTATGCTTGCATCTGCACCAGCATCTGGGAGACCTACCTGTCTATGCTAATGACACATAGTGTCATTATTGAAGCGGTGCAGCACATCACGTCCATGGCGATAAAAACATTACAGAAAACACGACCAAAGATCCACTGTCCTCCTATGAGATCAGTGATGCTGACAAACGGCATTACGACCACCGCAACCGACAGGTCTGCAACGGCCAGAGAAACGATTAAGTAATTAGAAGGTTGCTTCAGTTTCTTCACAAAACACACTGAGATGACCACCAACAAATTTCCGCAAACTGTTAAAAAGGTAATCAAGGTCAGAACCCCTCCGATGAGCACTTTCTCAACATGTCCGTAACTCAGAATCGACTCTCCGCATCTGGTCTCGTTATCCATGAAACTTGGCGTCGGCAAAGTTGTAGTGGTGTCGTGCATCTTGGTAAGAAAACGCACGTCCATCACATCAGATGTCAAACTAGTCATGAGTGCCTGCAAGCGGTCCTTCGTCAGCGTTGAAATCATACTGGCTGTTGAGAGCTGTCCTTGGTTCTGAAAAGATACTGCTCTCATTATCCATCACATTTCCAAGTCCCAGTTAAATACTTTATACGTAACAACTACACACTATGTTGTACTTTCTGGATCTATCTGTGATAAAATAAAGAACATCCCATCTACACGCGAAGAGCCATTCAAGTTAGCGGTCAAAGAACGAACAGCGCGCTCTTCACTGCATTTATTTTATTGGCGTCTTGGATGTGCGTAATGACGTTAGATGATTATGGGCATGAAAATTAGAGGGTGTGACAGACTGTAGTCATGGAACCTCAAACAGGACAATATCATCTGTGTAAGAGAAAAAACAGTAGCTATAGGCAGTATGATACAATACATTCCACTTTCATCTATATTTCCATCGATAAGTATAAACAAAAAAACAAAACAAAATAAAGCGATTTCCTGACACTTTGCTTAAAAAAGTCTTTACTACCATCTCATGGCCTAACATAGAATTACAATTACTAATTTGACAATGGTAGCTTAGTATCCATACTCTATAAACTATAAAAAAATGTACACCACTAAAAGTTAAAATATGTAATACTTACATAATAACATAATTACATAATTAAATAACATTTCATTAGATCAGTATGAATTTAAATCTTCTTAAAACTTAAGCAGAATGTATTGTGTTTGTTAAAATTTTTAATTCTTTTTTCAGGGTAAAAAAAAAACCTGTGAACTGCATGTAGCATTGTATGAAAAGATATAATGCAGAATAATTTCAGATAATTATTCAGATTTGCAGAGAAAGCTATAGTATTTGTGAATAAGACTAAAACTGGAAAAACACTGAGGCACAGGAACAGTATTTGGCTTCCAGTCATCATTAACAAAATGACCTCAGCTCACACGACGAGGGAGAATGGCGGTCCCAAAAACCCTGCAGGAGAGAAATAAAGAGGTAAGTCCATGTATTATTCAAGAGGAGTAAAATAAAAAAAACATTGGACAGCAAGGGACAGAGAGGACAGGTAAGAAAATGAGAGGGATGAGTTTGCTAGAGAGCAAGGAGAGGGGGGAAGAAACATGGAAAGAGACTGAAGAGTAAGTGGGAGGACAAAGAGAATGACAGGAGAAATGCCTAGATAAGTTTAAATAGGTTTATTTATGTATTTAAGTAGGCATTGTAGATTCATAATTTTTCATGTAATGTCAAACTCACAGATTTTAACAGATTCACTCTAAAAAAAATACTGGGTTAAATATGGAAAGAACCAGCAATTGGTGTCACGGGAAGGAGGCGAGAAGACTTTCAAATTCCTTCGCAGGTTGTTTATTGTAAACACAGAGTGAGACAAGCAGGGTCGATCAGGAGCGTACAGACATGGAGTAGATAAAGCATAAGAGTAGTCAGTGTCCAGGCGAGGGTTGGTAACAACAAATACAATCCAGAGAGTAAAACAGAAGCGGAGGTCAGGCGAGGTCGGCAACATTAGGTCAACCAACAGAGATTCACACAGATAAACTTACGAGAGAGAGACAGTGCAATGGACCATGGCAACACACAAACACTTCCGGGTTATATACACATAAAACTATATCAGTGGGTGGAGCCAACAATGAAACACCATGACAACAAACAAGGGGGGCGGAGACATGAATGGGAACCGTGACAACATATGAGATGGGCAGTGACAAAAGTACATTGAAAGGAGTCCATGAATGATCTTTAGTTTTCATGGTCTAAGGTCTTTTGTGTTGTGAGCCTACTCATTAATTTTGATGATGTTAAATAGTAATTACATATTGTTATTGTCACAAACAGCGCCTCTGTGGCTCTCTTTAACCAACAGCAACTAACCTACCCACCGTTGATGACTGGCTTTGTCGAAGTGAGGCCACATGGGACGCTGCACATGTCCATCCCCGAAAGTGCCATCAGGAGAGTAACCCAGCAAGCTAATCGCCGGGAGGGACATCAGTACCAAGTTGGCCAGTGTGTGTGGCTCTCATCCAGGGATCTCCGGCTTCGCTTACCCTGCAGAAAATTAAGTCCCAGGTACGTGGGTCTTTTTAAGATTATAAAACTCCTGTATCTTTTCGTTTTAGAACTTCCAGCTAATTATCGTATTTCTCCTATATTTCATATCTCCTTGTTCAAGCTGCTGCAGACCCGGAGGAGTCAGTGCGAAGTCTTATCATCCCATGGAGGTAATTCCGAGCATTTATTCCCGTGTTTCCTTTTCTGTGTATGACCCTGGACTGTTTATTCGACTATTGTTTCTTGCTGCCTGCCCTATTGACTGCTGCCTGTGTACTGATTACTGTGTACTGTTGTGGATAAATAAAGTCTTGCACATGGATCTGCATGACTCCGACACTTCATTACAGTTATATCCTGAGAACACATTTAAGATGCTTATTCTCATCCAAATATTAAATATCAATACACTTTCTACTGTTGTTTGTGCCATTTTTACAGTGTTCCAGAAGCCATCAAAGCTTTCCTGTCCTGTCACACCCGCACAATCGCTTTCAGTCACTTGATTATTAATCACTGCCACCTGTATCCAATCGGGACAGTGTGGTTAAAAGCTCCAACTCTACAGTCACAGTTTGCCGATGATTGAGGTAACACCTTTAACCTTACCTAATGCCTACCTGTCTGATGTATCACTTCTACTTAACAAAGAACTACTGTTTTTAAGTGACTGTCTTTCTAGTATTTAATTATCTGAGTTGTGAGCCAACGGGAACGCATTTGTCTGCACTTTTATGGATTTTTTAGGATCTCATTTGTATTCCCACAGAGAGTTCGCCGAGATCAGTGCCAGAGTGTCACTTTCCTGCTTTACACATCACGTCAAGCCTCCCACTCAGCGATCTTCCCAACAAGCTGTAAGACAGTGGATGAAATTATACCTATCTGTGTATTCTTACCTGTGTTATCGCCACTCGTCACCTGTGGAACAGAAAAAGGATTAAGAAACACGCATCTAGTCACTTCACCGAAGGAAAGAGCTATTACCTGAGAATCTGCCTGTGGGACTCCTCTGATGGGATTCTGGCTTCCCGCCTCAGACACCATTCTAAAGATTCACAGACTCTTTACTTTACTTAAATAAACATTATTCATACTTCCTCCATTGCTTCCAGTCTCCTTCCTGCAGAGCGTTAAAGCTTTCCTGTTCAACAGAGTTCAGAAGCCACATCAAACCAAATTGTGGAAATCTAAGGTTATCATCTCAGTTAGCAAAACAGAGCTAGGAAAAACTTCTTCAGTTACAGTTCTTGATGTTGTGCAGTGAAGCTAAGCCTCAGATTTCAAGAAACCATATAGTTGACGTGGTCTGTTATTAGTAGTTTATTATCAGTGGTCAATTTGAACCACTATAGTTCTATATAGTTCACTATACTGCTCCAGATGAGTGTATAAGATTGAAAAATTCTAAGAGGTCTGACTATTGATGTCTGCGATTGGGAAGAACAAGAATACCAATAATTGTGTACCTTTGTGCAGGATCTAGAGAGGTTAAGATCTCAAGAGCTTATAAATTCATTTCTCTTTCACAGACTCAGGAAAAATGTTCAATTAAAGCTATTGCTGCAGACACTCATCACAGAAACATCAGGGGCCGTGCATTCAAACTGATCTCTATCAAGATGATTATGGAATAGCTTACTATCTTACTATCGCATGTCATTGTGGCTCAGTGGTCCAACATTCCTTTCATATCCACAAATGTCAACTATTTGAGGAAGACGATGAACTTATCCATTCATCTATACATGTACCAGATTGCAGACAGTTAAAAACTTAGAGGACTCTTATTCCTCTTTCCAAAGGACAAATTAAGCTCTTAGTGGACAGGCCACAGGACCAAGTGCCAGAACCAGGACTGGCTTGACAGAAGACTGGCTCGACGGTTCTAACCAGCAAGTGGAGAATTACCTCTCAGAACAAGAATGTACATGGTTGTTCAGTTTAACATATTTCTCTCAAAATGGCTCCACACACAGTAATGCATATTCCTTCGTTCCATCAACTTTGCACTGCACATCCAGCTGTTGTTTCTGGAGCAAGTGGACCTGCTTGTGGCCAGTTCCACTTCTGGTTCAGGCAAGGGACACCATTTGGCAATCCATACAAGATCTACAAGATTGCAAGTGTAGCAGGTCAGTGGGGGGTGTGTTCTTCCCTGTTGGTTGTTAATGTTAATGTTGACGTGTCCCTTGTCTTCCCTGTGCCACCCGTTTTGTTTTGTTGTGTTGTTTATTTTTTATTTTGATTAAATAAATGTTTATCATTGTCTTCATCCACATCTCCCTGCCTTTCACTCAAATTCAGCCAGTGTGGCACACTTCTTGGCATCAACCTATATATATATTGTAACAATGCCAGCTGGAAGTGCCTTCATGCTCTGCCTGAGGGCACTCCAGCCCGGACTATGTTTTCCATTTACCTGTCTCTCCGTTCTCCGTTTAGGAATCTTATTATGCACATTTTCTCCCTGGATGTACTCAAGGTTGCGGGTCAGCCAGAACCGTTCACAGTTCTCTGGCTCTCTCTAACTAATGTCCACACTCCTCAAAGGTAGCCTTTATGGTTAGTAGCTCACAATCCCCAACATCATAGTTGCACTTAGCAGGGTTTAGTTTACGAGAGAAGAAGGCACAGGGGAATAATTTGGCTGGATTGCCATGATGTTGACCTACTGACCCAACCATGCTGTTAGACGCATTGAGCTCTACCACAAATTCTCTGTCAGGGTGATGAAGGATGGGTTTTGAGGTGAATTGTTTCTTGAGGCTTTGGAAGGCTTGGATGGTCTCAAGGGATTTTTAGTCATGACAACACATCAGACGGTGTGGGATCCATGTGCAGCTTTATTTACTCACAGTGGGACAGAGACAGAATCAGGCTCTGTAAACAGTCCGAGATTACAATGGGCAAATCAAAGACGGGTAATAATGCTTAGAAATGACAGCAAAGGCAATCAAGACTTTGAGGTGAGTAGGTGTGTGCTCATGACTTTTATTTGTGTGTGTAATCAGTATGTGGGTGTGGTGATGAGGTGCAGGAGTGTGAGATCAGTCCCAGGAATGAAGCATGATGGGCAATGGAGTTCAGAAGGGAGGGATTCAAAATTCAAGGGATGGTTCCCTCTGGTGGTGCGGAGGAGGCTGTACAGGAGTGTTTGGTGTAACAGAGCCCTCCCCCTGCGAGTGGCTCCTGACGCAAAGAGGATGACGACATCGGGGTCTTCCACAAGGCCATGGGGCTGGTTTATCCGGATGTGTGCATTGGAACTCCTCTGTGAGAGTGGGGTCAAGTATATCAGCATTGTTGACCCAGGATCATTCCTCTAGACTGTATCCTCCAGTACCGGGTACTGCAATGTACCTCCCAACAACTCGAGTCAAGTATCTCATGCACTTGACAAGCCTCCTCGTCGTCGACCATGATAGGTGAGATAGTCTGCTCTCTGGCTCCACCCTCCATCCCTCCTCCAGGACCACCGGCAGATTTGAGAAGCAAAATATGGAAAGTAGGAGAAATACGGTAATAAGCAGGTTCTAAACAGAATGAAACAGGAGTTTGAGTATTCAGAAAGAGCCAACATACCTTGGACTGTTTTTCTTGCATGGCGAAGGTCTTGAGTATACAACCAGACCACTGACCAAAATGCAAGGTGAGATAAGACGTCGATGTCCTACAGCATGTAGGAGGTGAGTGTGTGCTTTATCCCATATCTTCTTAGTACGTTGGAGCCAGTCTGTGATGTAGGGGAGATTTGTGGGTTCTCCTGACCAGGGGAATAGCCAAGGTTGGAATCCTAAGACACATTGGAATAGGGTCATCCCAGTGGCAAATTTAATGAGGGAATTCTGGGTATATTCAGCCCACATGAGGAACCTACTCCAATCTTCTTTATGATTCTGACAATAAGTTCAAACAAATCGAATAACCTCTTGGTTCAGAAGACGTTTTTCCTGGCCATTGTCGAAAGAAAGCTGACCATACCTGTAAGGTAAACTGTGGTCTAAGATAATATCGTCAGGCAAACCATAGAATCGGAAGACTTGGTTACTGAGAAGTTCAGCAGTCTCAAAGGTGGAGAGGAGTTTGGGCAAAGGCATGAGTCGACAGGCTCGCGAAAAGCGATCAATGATGGTGAGCATGGTTGTGTTACCCTGAGAGTTAGGTAGGTCGGTGATGAAATCTATGGCAATGTGGGACAAAGGTCTATGTGGTGTGGGAAATGGTTGAAGCAGGCCGGCTGTTAGCTGTCTGGGGGGTTTTGAGGTGTTGCAAATGGAACAATTGTGAATGAAATCGACTGTCTCCTTCTGGAGAGTGGGCCACCAAAAGCGATCCATGAGCAGATGTTCGGTGAGAGAGTCTGCTTTGATGTTCTTAGAGCCAACTAAACTGGAACTGGAAAACAAGTAAAGAAGAAGGGCCCATCTGGCTTGTCGGGGAGCTGAGGAATTCAAGGATTTAGTGATCAGTTAGAATGACGAATGGATGAGTTGTTGCCACTCCTGCAGAGCGAGCTTCATGGCCAACATTTCTCGGTTCCACACATCATAGTTACGCTCGATGGGAGTTTATGGGAGAAGAAGGTGCACAGAAACATCTTGGCTGGGGATCCATGGCGTTAAAATAAGATGGCGCCCATTCCCGTGTTGGATGTACCTACTTCAACAATGAAGAGCAGAGTGGGGCCTGGATGCCAGAGAATGGGAGCGGTTGTGAAGCATGTCTTGATGTTTTCAAAGGCCTGTAGTGCCTCGGGAGGCCAGTACAGTTTCAAGGAGTTGTGCTTGGCAGTGAGAGGGGACATTATTAAAACGCACATAAAAGCTGGCAAATCCCAGAAACCTTTGCAATTCCTTCTGAGTCTGAGACAACGACCAATTGAAATTGCCCGTACCTTTCTCTCATTCATCGCTACCCCCTCCTGACTGATGATGTACCCCAGAAAGGAAGTGCTCATGTGGTGAAATTTACATTTTTGGGCTTTGGCATAATGTTGATATTGGATGAGACATTTCAGGAGTGCTTAGACATGTGTAACGTGCTCTTTCAGGGTATCGAAGTAAATAAGAATGTTGTCTATACAAATGATGACCCATCAGTCCAGCATGTCCCAAAAGACATTATTCATCAAGGCCTGGAAGACCCCCATCCTTCTTCTTTATAAAGATGAAGCCGGCCGAGGTGGGTGAGGCTGACAGTCTAATAAAACCCTTGGCCAGCTCCTCCTGTATGTACTTCTTCATGGTTTCTGATTCAGGTTGAGAGAGGGGGAAAATCCTGCCCTTAAGGGGTGTAGTACCAGGCAGAAGCTCAATGGCACAGTCCGTACTGCAATGAACATTGAGCTGCCTTTTCTTTACTAAAAACCTCAATGAGGTCATGGTACTGTTGGGGCAATTCAGTGATAGTGAACCTGGAGGGGGACACTGGTGGTTCAGGCTTGGAGGAGCGGATGATCTTGAACAAACAATGATCTTGATATGGTGAGTCCCACTGCAGAATTTGTTTCTCTCTCCATGACACGTGGGGGTTATGAGTGCATAGCCACGACAATCCAAGTATGATAGGATAAGTGGGTGAGTTAATGGCATAAAACTGTACATTGAAACATTGTGCTTTTGGGCAACTTCTTCAGAAATGAAATTCCCAGCTGCCCCGAAATCAAGTCAAGTCAAGTCACTTTCATCTATATAGCGCTTTTAACAATACAGAGAGAAGAACAGAGTAGTGGTAATGTATAATGACGAGAATTAAACTTTATTTATCAAATGCAGAGACGGTCTCTGTAGTCAAGCAACGATAATCACTAGAAATCAGGTGTCCCCAACTAAGCAAGCCAGAGGTGACAGCGGCAAGGAACCAAAACCCATCCATGAGAGAATGGGGAAAAAAGCCTTGGGAGAACCAGGTTTAGTTGGGTCCAGTTCTCCTCTGGCCGGATGCCCAGGACCTAATTTCCAGTTAAATTTTAAACACGTTAGATTGTGTAAGGACTTCTAGTGTGTGTGTGTGCATCTGGATCCGGCGATCTGTCCACGGAACTCATCTAGGTGTTCTGATGAAGATCATCTCTTCATGCTGGTACACCGTCTGATCTGGATACGGACTAAGGAACAGAATAAGAGGGACAGACTAATATTAGCATAGAGGCCATTGTTTTTACGATGTAACGAGTACATCGTGTGGTAAGGGGAGTTTTCCCAGTTCCGGCTGATCCAATTAATGCAGCCTAACAAACCTTTAACAGATTTTATTAATACATGTGTATCAGTGTGTTATGTGTAAGCCAGTGTAAAGAGATGTGTCTTTAATCTAGATCTAAACTGACAGAGTGTGCCTGCCTCCCGAACAGTATTTGGTAAATTGTTCCAGAGTTTGGGTGCTAAATAGTAAAAA